>JAIPRL010009871.1:0-16646 GCA_025469235.1 Pemphigus obesinymphae
TCTATCACAGCCTACATGTCCATTCATATCCCCACCAATTACAATATTCTCATTTCCTTGTACTCCTTGCATTACTTCATCCATCTCTTGCCAGAACCCCTCTTTCTGACTTTCCTCACATCCCACTAGTGGAGCATACGCACTTACTATATTTAATACCTTATCCTCTAATATTACTCTCACTATAATAACCCTATCACTTTTTCTAATCACCTCTACCACTTTTCCTTTCATTTCTTCATAACTAATTGAACAAAATGTTTATCGACGATATATATATACAGTCATTTTGTTCATTGAATTTGTTTATTTTATATATAATTTTAGCAATATTACCAATGATTTTTTCCATTTTATATTATAAGTAACGTCTGTACGGTTAGAGATTATAAATTTACGGAAAATAATAATAATAATAAATATATATATATAAACACCAAGTACATAGAAAATAGAACTCAAAAACACTAATTTACTAGAAAATAAATCAATAGAAAATTAAAAAATAATAAACCGAAAAAAAATTAGAATTCTAGTCTTGGCTTAAGGAAATTATATTATTATTATTATTTGAATAATATTAAAGGAAGCGGCGATTTTCTGTTTTTTTTTTTTTTATCATACACGTAACATAGCAATAGACCAACGTACGATTTAGTGATACGATAAAGATTTTAAAATATGATCTGAATTCGTCGCAACATTTATTTTAGCTTAACATTCTTACATTTTCGATTATATCTTCCTAATTTATTTAAATATATTGTTGCTTATATTTGGGTCATTCAAATTGTATTTCTTCACATGAGAATGAAAAGGTTCATGAAAATCTGTTATTTTTACAAAAATCACTCTTATATATTGAACGATTAAAAAAAAAAATATCTGTGTCTTTTGATCCTGCAATTTCTTAATTCAATTTTTATTTACTGATATAATATAATGCTATTCTGAATAATTAAATTCATTATTTTGAGAAAGAATATCTTCATTCTCAAGTTTAAATGACCTATGCGATGCTATAAACAAAGCTGGGAAAGTTCACTGGACCAGTCAAGTTAAGTTAATATTTATCAATGAAATTTACATAGTTTAAGTCAATTTGATTCTTCTTATACTGAAATAAATTTAAAGTTAATTTGAAATTTATTGTATAATTTAAAAATAAGAGTTAAAAAAAACTCGTTAGTACTAATTAAAACACACTTCTTAAAATTATGAATTAAGTTATTATTTTTGCTTTAAACGTTAACTCAAAAAGGTAAAAGTTAATAACAACTCGACTTCAATTTTACAACTCGTTAATGCCCAGTCTTGACTATAACAATGTCAGTTATTCTTTATACGGAATTTTATAATGGTAAACGTACCTTTGCGACCATCGTCCGGTTCTTCGGTCATCGCCACGGGTCTTGATGGCTCCTCGATCTCTGTGAACAAAGTCAAAACAATATAATGTAGTCAATAATGAACGAATTCGTTTAATTAATATTTCTATACACATTTAGCCCAACCTTTACTAAATTTATTTTGTAAATTAATCAATGGGTCACTCAGTTTATTGTATGTATCACTCATCCTCTTTTTCATCCAAAGTCTCATCTTTCGATTCGAAAAAGACATATATCCGAGTACGAGTACACTCTTTTGTTAACATTTTAAAGTCAAAATGATAGAATATTTCATGGACGAATGACTCATTGCTGAAGTCGTGTACACAATTTTGCTACATTTTATTATTACATATTTATTTATTTATTTATTGTCTAAACGTCCACGAGAGCTCAAGTAGTGTATTTATGTTTTACAAACTTAAATTTAATGCAATACGAGATACATTGAAAGATATATAATAGATTATGAAGAATAATAAGTATCTAATTATAATTACTCTAGAACAAATATAGTAAGATAATATAATATATAATAATATACAATAGAATAGAATATATTTTTTATAAAGATAAATAGGTGTGCAAATAAGATTAACATAATAAAACAAAATATATATTAAGTATTTGATATAAATTGGGATAACAATCTCTATTATAAAATAAATCAAAATTTTTTAATTCATTACACTCTCGGGTAATACGATCTATTGGATTTTTATACCCGTAAGAAGTTCGATGGATTGGCATTGAGAATGTTGGACAATAACGCGACCAATATTGAGAAACATTAAAATGTAATGAATGCAGTAAATCTGGACAAGATATTAAGCCGTTTCCAAGTTCAGATATAAAACATGTATCAATACATCTGCGTCTAGAAGCAAGACGACAATCCAAATTAAGACTAGCTTGGATAGATAATAGAAATGTAGAAACGGAGTGGGTTAGGATTATGATGTGGCTGTTACTTATACACGCAACGAGGCGTAAAAATCTTCTTTGGACACGCTCAAGCGATTCGACGAGACCAATTTGTGACGGATTCTAAAGAACTGAACAGGACTCTAAAATAGCTGGGTCTAACTATTGAAATACAAAACGTTTGGCGACAAAGGTCATTTTTAATTATTTTGTATTTCTGATTGAAAATATGTGTACATATGTTGATAAACCGAAAGTATTATGTAAAATATGATTTCGTTTAATTTGTATTGGGGATGTTTCGTATAGTATAAGACTAAATAAGCGTTCTGATCGACGACAGGGGAATTATTCACCCTTTTAACGAAATCGATAGATTTTCAGTCAAACCGACTGAGACTTAAAACAACGTAAAATTCCAAGTTTGAAGTGTGGGAACTGTAAACGTTAAAACGTTGTATATTATGTCTGTGCGTATATATATATATATATATATATATATATGGTATGTAGATGTGCTGATAAGCTAATGTGTCTGTAATCTAAATTAGATCGTACGATTTAAACGGCGAAAAGTTTCGTAACGTTCGAACATGTAAAATATTATTACGGGTTTTACTGATAAACTCGATATAATATATCATTATTGGGAGTGATATTTTATTATCATTATTTAATGCTTATAAAATACTGTTTGTAGTAAGTTATAGCGTTAAACGCGTCCACCTTTTTAAAAACCACGTTAAAAATGTTGGAGAACATTGTCCGTATAAGTGATTATTACGACAGTTCCGGAAAATTTATGTAAAAGTTCGTTTTTAATTCGTCTGCAGGTGCAGTATTCAGTAAATACTAAATGAACACTAAATTTTACAACACAATGTCTGAAAAAACACAAATGCCACGCTCTTTTGTACAATAACATTGTACATTTTAAACATTCTATTCAAAACTACAACGTGGCATTCATAACGACCTATATTGGTTTTAAGACGATAGTCGCTATAAATGTGCCCGTATTTATCTATATATATATATTTCGTTATTACTTATTATTAATTCCAATTTTTGTCTCGGAATAGTTTTACGAAAATGTTAATCATTAATGTAAATCAAGAAAAGTTTCCACCCGATCGAAATGAACACCCACTTCCTATAGGAAATATCTCCAGATGTTTAAACAAAAAGTTATTATATAGGTTTCCTACATAAAAATATAAAATTACTTGTCTACTATTATTTCGTGATTATTGAAAACTGTTAAAAATTATACAGAATTTCGCTCTGAATCGTTTTTTTTTTTGGAATTCGTTCATTTATCTTTACTTTCTAAACACTTATTAGTAAACACTAAAATAAATAATCAGTACAACTGTCAAGTCTCTGGTGTTTTGACATACTATTGAATAATATGTAGTAACTATTGTCGATGAAAAAACTGGTGTGCAGTAAATTCTATAATTCTATAATTCAGTATAATCTATATGTTCTACTTAATTTTAATGATATATCATAAGTTTTAGAATACTCGACATGTTTTCTAACGAATCGAAATTATCGCACATATTTAAAAAGTAATACTTATATCGATTCATTCATTCCATCACGTTTTTCTCGAAATCTAAAGTTAATTTTTCCGGTATTATATAAACTACCCGAATTACTGCTCAATAATGTCTCTGTACATTATCGTTTGACTTTTCATTAACTTTAATCGTTTTTATTATTATCGATTAGCTCTTTCGTTAAATGTTTAAAAATAATCATTATAATCGCAAAATATCCGTGTATCGAATTTAGAGTTTCTCATACCATATTATTGTTTATTCACCTACAGTGAGTGTAGGCTTGTTGTTTCACTTTATTTTACTTCAATGAACAACAACTTATTTTAACATAATAATATAATCGTAGAAACATTCGGGACGGTGTTGCGGTTACATTAGGCCGATAAAAATGTAAATGCTTTAAGAATTCACGAGTCGACGATTTTCCATAAAATAGAATTCCATACTTAAAATTATACGTGTATACATTAGTATAGGTATTCGATCATGAGTCACTTCAGTATATACATACGAATAATATTTCCATCTTACCGATTTCATATAATATGCAGCGTTCAAACTCGAGCATGTTTTCGATTAAATGAAGAGATATATTATAATAATTCTATGAATACGAAAACTATTGAATCATATACATTATACGTATATAAGATATTAGGTATGTATATAATGTAAGGACAGTATTGTAAATATAATATAGGTACCTACTCGAGTATTTCATAAAAATTCCATTTGAAAAATTGTTTGAATAATTTTTTCAGGACGTCGTTTGCTGTATCCATCTAACCAACTTATAAATATGTACATGACATTCACTTTCGATACCTTTATCACAACATTGGCATTTATAATATTTACTATTATTCAAATTGACTTATTAGGTACCAAATTTACTGGCTAGTTCGTTGTGTACGCTGTAGCGTCGTATTTTCCCGAAATTTTTATTTTGTAAAGATTTACAACTATTCTATTTATGAACCTAATAATTTATATAAAAAATTATTTCTCTTTAAAATTCTCATCTATAAATTTGGCAATTGGTTTGTCAATAATTTACTTTAATATTCGAAATGACGAAGTTGTGATGAAAATGCTGAAAGTAAATTTTATATAATATCAGTCGGCTAGACGGATACAGCAAATGCGAGTAACGCGTTAGTTATAAGGGGTTATGAATAATAGGCGATTTCATCGAGGATTTAAGAAAAAATTGAAAAATGTTAAAAAACATTTAATAATAAAAAAAAAAAACCATTTAAAAATAGTCCTATGTCGGTAACATTTTTTATTGTTGCGTAATAATAAATAGATGATATCCGAAAGTATATTGTAAATACGTATAGACCAAAGAGCCTGAAAAAATTAATGGTACTTAGAATATTCCGATTTTAGTTTTGTTTATAAATTTATATTAATCAGCCTATTTTCTAGGTCATTGCAGGATTGAATTTTTTTATTAAATTATCCATTTTTTAAAAATAAATTTAAGGAATAAATATTGAAAATTTTAAACATTTTAACGTACTTACATTTTATACATACTTTTGATTATAATATTAAGAATATGTCTCCATAATAATCTAGAAAATAGGTCAATAAACTTAAAACAGGAACATTCTAATTACCCATAAATTACGTATGTCAGGCTTTTAGGCGTTAAATCACTAAAAAGAAATATGCGACTTCCAACCGCCGCGCCATAATAATACTTAGTAATTTTAACTTTTATATAAATATTCCTGTTTAAAATTATTTTAAAAATCTGAAATTAAAATATTTAATTTAACTTTGTATTTCCAATTAAGTAAATTGATTTTATAATTTCTCTATTTTGAACTTATTAAGTTTGTGAAAATTAAAAGTATACATTATACTTAATCTTACCTATAATACATTAACGGATATACCGTTATACATAAACTTGGCGTGTAAACAAAAAAAAATCGATCAACTCGCCTACCTAGCTTTGAACTATTTAAAAAGTAATTTAAACAATTGTATTTTTATTTTTTAATAAATATACTTCCATTTGCATGCAAATACATTTTTAAGAGGATTTATTTATTTTTTTTTTACAACACTCATGATTAGATATATAAGGATCATTTTTTTTTTTTGAAAATTTAACACGTTTAGTGGTTGCTCAGAATAATATATTATATAATTTAATATACGCACACTGTACGCATTATTACAACGTCCTGTCGCAGTAGTAACGATATGCACGTCTCGTTTCCATTTAGACGGTTTATTATTGAAACGATCGTTGCCAACAAATCCGGAAATTCGGGAAATTATGTCGCCACGCGATAAACGTGAATATTAACCCACGGTGAATTAACTCTGCCACCAGCGTTCTGACAAATGGGAAATAATATAGTAGGTAAACACAGGTGTAATTTTCATCCTTGATGGCCATCCAGCAGTGTGGGGTCGAGCCCTTTCAAATTAGTTACTGAAAACTATAACGCGAAACATAAAATTACACACGTATACGATTTGTGACCGTATATTATTATTAGAAAAAAAAAAAAAAAAACACACACAAACCGCCAAAGTCTTATAACGATTATAAATTACAAGTTATTTGTAATAAGTTACCTATTATAATGAGTATTCCGAATACGTACGACTTAGTGGAGAAAAATCACATGTAAAATAGTGTTGAAAATATAATTTTTTGGTGGAAAAACTTGAACAAATGTCACTGCAACCATTACCGACAAACTAATTAATATAATATAACCTATCATACATAGTTGCCTATATAGTTCTAAATATTACTGTTAATGCAGTGATTAATAAAATTAATCAAAAATAATAGCGGGCTTATAATAGTATGAAAAGTTTTAAATCACATTCCCATAAATTGTTTTAGAAAAAAAATGGAAGCTGCATTTTGGAAACCAAAAACGGAATGTGTAAGTTTATTATCGATTTCTATCTGGTTTATGCTAAAGAAAATGTTCTATCTAACGTTAATTATACTTTTGTTACTTAATAATAATTTTTAGTACTATGAAAGTCCTATAATACACATGGAACTTCTTTAAAATGATAATATTTTTTTTTATATAATAAAGAATAACTAATCAATGATTACGGATTATAAATTCTTTGTATATCTTACTTTATTAATACTATATTTAAACACATGAAATTTCATATCAACACAATATCAATTTTATTTGAGTTTATTTAATAAAAAATATTATACGAACATTAATAAATACGCTTTCCTGAACATTTTAAAAATCACAACATGTGAAACCATTTTATACAAAGTTCGCACAATTACAAAGAGATTATATATTGTTCAGATAATTATTTAACTATACAAATAATACGATAAAAATATGACCAACCAGCACGTTTTAGATCCTAAACATCTCCCCTCTCCCCCAAACAAAAAATAATAATAATAATCGCTGGGTCCCTAAAATATATATTACACGTGCATATTTAATTTAAACATTTAATTTTAATTTTTTGTTTATTTCGTAGTATTTATATAATTCTATATTGAAAAAATGACATGATCGCAATGATCCTTTGTAAACATTAAAACAACATATTGTAAATATACACAATCGTCTACAAAATCGCGATGGTTAAGTCTTACTGGGACGCGAACAAATCACCATTGCTTTGTCATTAGATGTCATGTACTTTGTGTGAACACGGTAGAACTTTTAAATCCTGTCTTACCGTGGTTATAGTCTTAAACGATATTATATACCTAAATAAACCTAGTTTTGTTGTAGCTGTTGTTGTTAGTGTGCAACTGGAGCTTTATTATGTACCACTTCCACCGACTCACTGATATTCGTCGAGGTCTAAGGATTTCGTCTCTTGGAATAATATTTAATAAATATCCGTATTTTAGAAATTAAACAATTATTCCTACGTGACAACGAATACTGCGCATTACGTACCGATTGCAGTAAAAGTAATATCCAATTTCTACCAAAACAACATGTTTTTATATTTCACCGATATATTACGAGTATGATGTCGAATGATTCTCATTCCCTCAATACCACTTTCAATACAAAAAAAAAAAAAATATAAATCGAAATAATTTTTATAATTCAAATATCATTTTTTCAGTATATTTGACAAATTATTATATTATTTTTAACACAATATCTTCAAACGGCTAATAACCAAAATGTTATTAACCAAAATATTAAGATTTCTGATTATAAATTTTTAGGAGAATATTCCATTTATTTAATTTAATTAAAACGTGAATAATTTGGTGGTATGAAAGAAGGTAGAAAAATAAAATATCGTCGGAAATGGTTAGGTATTTAGGTAAGTGGAAAAATTAAGTTAAAATAATCAATAATAATACACAATGAGTTATTGACAAATACGTTATAAGTTGATACTTGCCCAAGTAAATACTACGACCATATTGACATAACTATAGATGGGTTGACTTAACCCCTAAAAATATATCAAATCCTCCTTAAAATGTATATCCTAAGAATTCGCAAATTTTTTGATTTGGAGACTTTTTTCCTAATCATTTAATCTATATTTAATCCTAATCATACTTAATAATTTATTATATAGCCACCCAGTTTTTATTTCAATCAGTAACACGGTTTACTGAGGAAATAGTATGAATCTGTCAGAAAATTCGACTCAACCAAACAATGTATTTAATAATCAATTAAAAATCAGTTCCATTTATATATATATTATATACGTTGGATATTTTCACAAAAAACGAAACAATATCTAGAGACCAAGGTTAAGAGTTTATAATTAATAAAATTCAGATTTTGGAGCGATAATCCTATAATCGTTTGACGCTCAATGTTATACTAAAACTTAGTAAATAGACATTTTTTTAAAAAAACAAATATCGCAATAGGGTAGCTCTAGCCTCTAGAGATCAATCTCTATCAATTCGCCCCCCCTCCTCATAATTACATAACTGTGATCTATTTTGTTCAGATAAATAATATTATACTGTCCGCAAAAGTATACTATTGGTCAGATTAACAATATCCAGATATATAATGTAAACTGTCTAAATTAGCAATGTAATTATTACGGTTTCGGGTCGATTAGGGATTTTCGGGTACAAAATAGATAGCTTTGTAATGGATAATTTATTTTAGTGTTAGTATACTATGAAGCGATAAATTTTCGATTTCCTCAGTTATTTTCTTCTAATTAATATTAACTACCCCGAAAATAATATAAAATAATTTTACTAAAATTGAAAACAATTATTGTACTGAACTTTGGTCAGAATCGTTTTTTTTTTTTTGTAATTTACCTTTTTCTATTGAATCTATAAATCAAACAACACTATACACTATATCTAGTCCAAATCGTTAACCAAAGAGAGACGATTCACAACCTTATAATAATTAACAGTTTTACATCCCCTCGTTTCCCGAAGTCTCAGGTTTGCACCTGCGCACACCAGGGAAATCGACAAGCTACCATCAAATTAATGGACGGGTTCGGTAGTTATGACCAGAGAGCAGACGCCACCGGCGAGAGAAGAATCTCGTCGGCCACTCTATTTGCTACCCGGGAGTCGAACCGGGGGACCCCTCGTGCGCCGAAATGCGCATTTGGACCGCTCAACCTCAGTCGACGGCCCGTATTGTACAATCTCCCAGCACCTACGTCCAAAAGGGAGTTCCGTCTCAAAAAACCGCATTTTGAAAATTCGTTTTGGAAAATCTCTGCTGCTGCAGACTGACAATATATGTATATATATATATATATAATATATATAGTGACAGTTAAATTATTACGTTAAACGCGGTGTACTTTTTCGCAATATCCGCGGTTCGACATACATATATTTCGACGTAGGCAGGTGTACGGTTTGTCGCGCACCGTCGTCAGTTTATTTCCCCGCGGTATCCATCTACTCGGCACGCGTGTCCGCCCGTAGACGAGATAATATATATTATAAACGTCGGGATAAACGACAGCGTGGCGTACGCGTGTATGATTGATGTTTCTTTTGGTGAAAATCTCTCGTCGTAATGTCGTAACTACGTACACGGCGTGTATATATTCTCGTCGGCAGCGTGAGTTGTTTGTTTTTTATATACATAGAGCTCTGCGGATATAGGTTATATATATATGGTTCGCGTGACTTTTGTTTTGTTTTTTTTTTTTTTTTTTTTTTTTTTTAAATCAAACAAAACGTTTTTTCTGCGTTTTCCATTTTTCCATTTTTCCATTTTTTTTTTTTTTTTTTTTTTATTAAACTTCTATAATAATATAGCGTATCGCATATACCGTGTACGGACGCGATTTTTTTTTTTATATAATATATAAGCGTTTCTTTATTTCGTTATTTCTTTTTATAACAAACTAAGAAAATTACTGGGGAATACTAAAAAAAATAATCTTTTACAAAGAACCCATGTAACAGTCCCGGTACTTTGGTGAAATGACCAAAGTCTGATTTATAATTCAAAAGTTGTGTTTTTTTTTTTTATCCCTCAAAATAATGTTAACGAGTTAACGAGTTATAAGAATACATAAACATTTACATATATTTATAGTATTTTGAAAAAAAAAATCACATTCACAATTAATATTAGTGATTATAGGTTTATAACTAATTAATATAAACACCGTACATAGTATAGCGATACACTGTATCGTTACTGTCACTGTAAAACGGTATTGAGCCATACACAAACTTCAGGGACAAAAAGGATATTATTATTACGTGATAACTACACTCTGCTTAAAAAAAGAAAAATGTTACTTCAAAATTACGGATTAGTGCACTGAAAGTATGTACGTTGATTAAAGAATACGGCAAAAATGCGTATACGCGCACTCCGTAGTTAAAAGAAAAGACTTATTAAATACAGGATTAGCGCTACGAGTGAAATGCGGATTAACGCAAATCGTGTGTGAAAATAAAATGGACATGTTAAAAATGTGTTTATTGAACGTATTTCAAGTATGTTTTTTCTACAAGAAATGATTCAACCGTGACAATGTGTAAAGACAAACTCGGTCTGAGTCTGAAAGAAAAAAAAGTAATGTCGTAGAATAAAAATGTGGTTGTAACGCACTTTTACAAACTTCCAGTGAAGTAGCAGCGTTCCTGGAACCATTTACTATGATTCTTTGGAGGCAAGTGCATAATACATCTTTCAAAATTTATTCCATTGCTTTGGTTGGACGGCCATGGTCTATATATAATTTCAGGAATATTTCTAGGTTTCTTGGGTGATATTTGTCAGATATTAAATATTAGCGAATGCTAATGGCCGTTTAATTTTGTCTGTGATGGATAAATCAATGGATCCACCACGTTATTGTGAATGTGGGTATTTGGATAATGAGGCACTGTAAAAGGTAAAACTCGATGTTCTTTTGGTCTCTTCTTGAATAATTCTTATGCCAATGGTTTTTAGAAGAATAATGTTCTTATTATCATCCTGATTGCCAAATTTTGCACCGCCTACATTTTTGGTCCAGTTTGATTTACATATTAGTGTCTCCCACGTCGATGTGGCATACAGTATCATCAATTTAATGTATATTTTATAGTTTTATAGTTTTTTGTAGTCGGTATGGTGCATTTTCTGTTTAGTACAGAATTAAATAATACTTTTGCTTCTCATGCTTTGGTGACCAGCTGTTTAGTGTTCTTGTTCATATTTAATTTACGATCCATAACGACGCCGAGATATGGTGCTTTCCATAACCGGTCCATTTCTTGGCCTTCGATATTTATTTTTGGTAGTGACTTGTATTGTTTATTGCCTAAGACGATCGCTGTGGTCTTTGTAACATTTATTTTTAGTTACTAAATTGCGAGCCATATAGATGTAGAGTCAACTGGCCTCTGCAATCAATGAGCGGCATATTTCTGGTTTTTGTCGGTGGTATAGAACATTACATTGTTCGCAAGAATTTTCACTCTTATTTTGGGAATTGTTGGTAAATCATTGATATAGACTGTGTATAATAATGTTCACAGACATGATCCATGGGGCATACCCGCGTTGATTTTCTTGATAGAGGAAATTTGCTCTGAGATTTTGATTTGGAATGTGCGTTCAGTAATAATTCTTTATACCATACTCCATCGAATGCATTTTCCATAAAAAGGCAAAGAATACTACGATTGTCTTCTCTTTCTTATTTGCACTTAATTTTAGATTGTCGATTATGCTAATGAGTTACGTTGAGGTTTCAGTTTTCCGGTTTATATGCATATTGTTCCGTTCTAGGTTTGATATATAGTATGGGTTTGTTTAGTATAATCTTCTAAAGGACATGGTTACAAGGAAGGTAATTGATCTGTAGTTTTCTGGTTGCAAGTGTTTCATAATTATTATTCTATTTTCCATTTTTTAAAAAAATAGAAGTAGTGTAAAGTGTAAACATACTGTGAAAATTGATAATGTTACAGCCGCTTTATGGGACGCACAACGAAATTTAACAAGATGAAAAGTTTCCAATTGTTCATTATAATCCAATAATGATAACTAGAATAGGCAGAGTGATAATATCATTAACCTGCTTAGATAGTGTTCAATATTCAATAGTTGTATATTATAATGGGATAAAAAATAACACATTTTTTCTTTCCACAAAAAGTACTATAATTCTATTTTATTCTGGAACGATGTTAATAAAAACATAAATAAAGGATAAAGGAATGCTCGGTTCATTTATATAGTAGGTCAATTGTTGTCATCTATAGTACGTATAAATTAATATAATCAATATTTTTTTCAGAAGTTGAAACCAAATTAAGAAGTACCGATTTTGAAAATGATTATATTACAACTTAAATCAAAGAACCGAAATACTATAATATAATATAATATTACTCTAAATTAATCAGAATCGCGTGTTATTGATCTTTAATAGTTTCATTTTTTAGTAAATATGAGTAACCAGAATCTTTATTAAATTTTTTCAAAAAATTAAAACCCTTGGTGTACTAACCTCTGAATTATCTAGATTAGTATTTTTATTTCGACATCTAAGATAACTAATAGATAACAAATATTTATCTATAATAAAGCTGTTTAATAATTTGTCCCATAATAATGTTGTGTGGACTGTGTGAAATCCGCGAGTAAATATAACAAAATTATCCGCGTACGTTATTATATACATTATATACCGTAAAAACCCAAAAATTGCGCGTTTTCGCCGTATCTGCTCTTAGGGGTTAGGTTATTTATCGTACGTATATATCACATGTGGTGAGTTAAATGGTCAGGTCGTTTACTCAATTTTGCTATTTTAAAGTGTTCTACGTGTACATATAAAAAATCGTATTGCGTGTTCTTCTCACAACGACTTAACTATGGTGGAAATATGTCTTATATATATATATATATATATATATTATACGACGTACTTCAGACGTTGCACGTTTATACATTGCTGTAGATTTCAAGATTTGGAGATTCGTTATGTTTACGGCAGAGTTCACTCGTCCCATCCCATAATCCAGAACAGCCGATGTTTTGATGTAAAACGCGTAGTTTTTATCTATTTTTAATTCAAATTTCAGTAGCGCAAACTATACTAAGGGAACGGCACAGTTCTTCGTCGTTTAATTGAATTAATATAGCGGGCTGCTTCGGAGAAAAAAGGTTCTATAGAAAAATCTGTAATTTTTTGCAAGAGGACATTTTTCATCATTATATCGTCGCCATTTTTTATTGAACTATTTTTATTACCAAACAAATATCAAGAGTAAATCAATTTTTTTCTGACAGAAACCAAAATTAACGTGAATAATGATATTTGTGAATTTCAAAGGCATAGAACTTTTTTTATTTGTGTATTTCATTCATTATTACTCGGATTTAAATAATTACTAATTTAAAATATGCGCCATTCAAAACTCGATACCAATATATATATATATAAATTATTATTGGATATTTTTACCCTGAAGCCACAATATACACTGTACTATTAATGCATTAATTTATGAAAATGACAAGTATCAAAAATATCAATTTATGTAGTTTTCCAAATGTTTCGATAGTGCATATGACTTGAGTGTCTCGGAGGACAGAATTAAAAGACCACTGATTTGTATACAATGAGAAGAGCTTTCGGAAATTGGAAATTTGTTTTAAATCCTCGTTCCGGTAATAAACAATTTTCCATTTACGAATGTAAATCGTTGCCTAGGAGAACAAAATATTCATTATTAATTACAGTCGACATAACTATTACAATCAGTTTCTACCGGCCATTTTTTTTATCTTTCAAATAGTACCTATCTATAAATTTAGGTGAATTGTAGTGCATACGAATTATATCGGAAATACAAATGCATTATAAAACGGTTAGATTTTTGATATTAGGCATTTATACGAGTAATAATAATTTAAGACGATGTCAGCGATTTTTAAGGGGTTCTATACAGGAATAACGTTTTTTCTGTTGTATATTTTTAAGTTTTATTTCCCTAATAATTACTAGAAATCTCCGTTAAAATTTTTGTGTTTTATATTTTTTTTAACTATAAATTAGGTTACACCATTAATATTTAAACAATTATTATTAGAGTTTGTAACAATTTACATTTATTTTTTGATAATCAACATAACGCAGTGACATAAAAAATGATAATTACCTGCTAAAAAGAAGATGATAACTACATTTACAAATAATAGATATGTTTCGCCGATTATAATTTAGAGTTTAGAAGAACTAAAAAAATATGCGTCTTAAACAGGTCATTATAGATCAACAGATTTATGAAACATAACTCAAATTTTAACTTTTAATTTGTATCCACGATGAACGTTTTCTCCACACAATTAGTGACTTAATTCATTCTGACTGTGAATTAAACATTAGGTCGTACATATGCGTTATCGCAGTCAACGAAATTTTACGCAACAAAAAACCTGATCTGAAATTAAGTTACTGGCATTTTGTTAATTTAACTTTTAATTTATCTAATATGCTCAATTTTATAGTTAAATGAGTTGAACAATGTTATAACCAAATTTTATTTTAATAAATTAAAAAAATATATTGACTTGCATTAAGCATTAAACAGTAAGTATGTAGGTACCTGATTACAGTAATGCCTTTGTATTGCCTATACAAGACGCCGTCTTAAGAAAAAGTGACATATTTCATATCGAGGAAATACCAGAATGGACGAACAACAAATAAATGCGTCCAAGAGAGATATGTTTTTCATTAAATCTTTTGAACGTTATATATTTTAAGTTATAATGATATGTAAATCTAAAATATTATATCAATTTAATAATAATTAAATTTTAAATAAAAATAAATAATTTGTAAGTTTTTAATTTATTTATTACGGGAAGCATTACGTAATTAAACGTAAATAATAAAATTCCCGTAATTACTAGACGCAGGCCATGCACTGCGGTAATGTTGAACGTTGAATTGGAGGAAAGTATAAAACATATACAATCATAATAATTAAGTAATCAAAAAATATAAAAAGATACGTACCAATATAATATTATATTTGGTGTTGAATATACTTTTTTTCCCCTGCGATCCTCTTGTTGACTATTTTTAATATTTAAGAACATATCAGTGCGGCCATTTTTAATGCGTTCTATATATGCAATTTTTAGAAAATTTCAAAGAAAAATGAAAATCTAAATGTTTATATGCATTTTAAAAATGAATAATAATTGGTACAATTACTATAAAACTTTATAATGTGGTTGGTTTTTACGAATTTATGAAATTCTATTGAAAATATTTCTCATTTCTCAATAACATAAAATCATCGTAGAAAGATGAAACCAAAAATAAACGATAAGGAACAACATAATTTAGTACCCAACGTAGCCGTATTGTAGTATATGCATTTAAACATGTTTTATGAGTTATTAATAAATTAGATTTTTAAATTTTTTTAATAAATATAACTCTTCAAAATAATTGCGGAAAAACAGGGAAATCATCGATTACTATGGTTATTTCCTCGTAATTTCTAAAATAATGAACTTAGAAACTTGAATTTTGTACATACTATGACGTATACTTTAGTGATTTAACGTAATAAATTAAAAATTTTTTTTTTACCATTATGTGGGAAATAAATTATTTTCATATTTTTTTTTTTTTTATCGTAATATAGGTAATTTCAATTTATCGATGTTATTTGCATTAGATTGACGTGAGTATGAAAAATTATAATGTTTGTGAGTATGAAACATTTTTACCTATAATTTATGTGTTACCGAAGGAAAGATTCTATTGGCTAACGTTAATTTATACTTTTGTTAATGCATAAAAAGGTTTTATCGATGAAACCTCATCATAATAACAATTTTTTATTATTCATATTGAAAACAATGAATTACATAATATTGATACCAATCAAACATGGGAAAATGTATTTAAAATTTGAAGTCAATTTTAGTGTTTCAGTAGGATACATAAGTGAAAAAAATCATATGAAACTTAAAATATTTAAAAAAAAAAACCACGAGACGGAACGTTTTCATACTAAAGCCGAGTTTACACGGGGCATAAGCCACGATAGTGATGGGTTCGAGAACCGTATATGAAACTATAGCTTACGAATTACGGTTTGACTGAACATGCAATTCGTAGTCCACGACCGTTGACATTTTATATTTTATATTTTATATTTTTATTATAATCAACGCCAGACGGCTTTTACAAAGTTATACTACAAGAAATACATAGGTAACAGATAAAAACATATAACCAATTATAAGATGCTTTACTTAAACTAACTTAAATTGTA
>JAIPRL010009872.1:0-16646 GCA_025469235.1 Pemphigus obesinymphae
ACGGGTTTAAAAAACGTGTATCACTTTTTCCGGGTTACGGGTTTCGGCTTTAACACGGTTTTAATATTTTGCGGGTTACACGGGTTTTCACCCCGGGTTCAAACCCGTTTTGACTCCCTGGTAAAAACTCCCGAGTTTGGGGAAACGGCGGCGGCGTATACGACTGCGGGTTGTACGAAAAAGTGCGCCGAAAGAGACTTAAACGCGGTGCACGGATATACGCGCGACTCGGCCGAGTAAATGGAATAATATTGAAATAGAAACCAAACGATATATATATATATATACAATATGGCAGTAATTTCTTACCTATTATCATCGTTTTTGTATATTTATATTATTATATTTACCCGGGCAGACCGTTTTTCATGATAACACTTGTATTTTTTACGGTTTATATACCTATTTATATATACAAGTATATACTGTTATTATTATAATATATACGCAGTGTATATAATATATATATATATATATATACATAGTTCTGCGGATGATAATAATCGTATTGTCGTACATATAGCATAATATGGAAGGAAGTAAAACACGTTTTTCCTATTATTATTATTATAATATATTATCATTGTGTCCGCGCAAAAGGAAAAAAAAAAATCCTTTTATTTTCCTCGCTGAAATTACACTACACTTCGCCATAGTATATTTTTTAACGACACTCGAAAAACGTTCGCCGCGTTTGACCGTTGCGCGTACATTATACACGCGTGTATCGCATTGTATATAATAGATTATATAATAATAATAATAATATATATATTGTTAATCGGCGGCCTACACGCACCGTCGCCGGCCCGGATTTCGACAAAAGAACGGGAAAACGTCCGTCAAACGAAAACGTCGTGTACATTATAATATTATGTGCTCGTCCCGTATTCCCGCGGTCTATATATATACATAATACGCATATTATATATAATGCTTAGGAGTTTACACTCGTAAAGAACGGACTAAAAGTGCATCGTGCGCGGTGATGCATCCGCGGAATAAATCGCAAAACGCACAACGTAAAAAAATCGAAAAATTAAATTTACTTTTTAAACATAGGTATTACATACGATATGATTTTCAAATTGCTATTTATGGATCAAAGTCGATAACTATATGTATACCGAAACGTGGTTACATCACTATTACACTTACTCTTCACTCTATAGCTATAATGATCATTAACGCATGAGAAAAATAAGAATAAAAAAACGAGACTTGACTCTGGGCATTTTCAAACGATCTTCGAAACAAACATTTTATGTCAATTTAACACCAGATCGACCGGAAAAACAGTATAAATATCTTCTTAATTATCATATTGCCCCGTATACATGAAATAAATATGCAGAAATCGAGAAAACACGCATATACATAAATATTATTATAATATATATATATCTGTGATGCTCAATCATCGAACAGGATAATGTATTATTATTATTATTGTAATTTGATAACAACCAAATTTGATAACAAAAAATTTGATGATAACGAATAATGACGTCATGGATTATTTCAATCGTTCCTATATATAACATAATCCATTCGTGATAATAATATAGATATTCATAAAAGTAAAATATTTTTTCATTATCCGTTCGTGTGATGGGTGACGGATGACGAATTGTTGCACTATCAACAAAATCCGATCTTTTCAAACAATGTCCGCACTGTTGCACATATATATACATATATATATATCTACGCCCAAATAATAATAATGATTCGGACGCGTGACGGCATTCGCGGCGTAGGGCGCAATTATACCGCATAAGTCATCGTACGACGACATTTTTTATTTTTTTTTTAATGTCAAAACTACGTCGCAAGTATATATATATATATATATATATATATATTGGATCATAGCCATATATATATCATCACCGTATGATATTATGCATTCGTAAAATGTGCTCGTGACAAGATAATATTATTCCGGTGGCGGGCCCGAGGACGCGGCGTGCAAGCGAATTTTCGCGCGATCCTATAATATAGCTTAAGAAATCCGCGAACGCGCTTAGGACGTACTGTAAATTATTATTTTCAGGTACTTTTCAAGTATTCGAATATCATATATAATATTCTATATATACCCATCTATACCGAGTCGAGCGGGAGTTTTCGCGTGAAGCCTGCAGCTGTTTTCTTATCAGAAAAATGAATTCTAATCGGCACCGCAGATGGACCATTTCTCGATTTTTCCGGTGGTTTTCTCGAGCATATGGAAGAAAAACCACCGGAAATAACGCAATATTTATAATCGTTATGGATCGGAACATTATAAAGCGGATGACGCGAAATGCACACCAAATATTTACTGTCCTATATTATATTATTCATGGGATAACATTTTCAAAACCTTCTCGATACCATAAAGTAATTACTATTTTATATACAAATTGAAATTATATTATTTTTCATCCGTATATTAACATTTTCGAGTAGAAAGGGTGGAATATATAGTTTTTGGATAAAAAGCTCTCTGTTTGTTTTACAAGAGGTTATTTTTCGATTTTATCGGAAGTTTTTTAAGCGTAAAGGAAAACCACCGGCGGCAATAATCTTATACCAAACTCCATTGAGAATCGTTTTTCGAATGCAATGATTCATTTTTGCTTTCGAATCTAAAATAATTACACTTGTACTTATTCTGCCCGAGAATTGTTGAACTTCAACAACCTAAAGCTGTATAGCCTAAGATATATATATGCATGGCTATTTTTAATAATTACTCAAAACTGCTTTCTATTCTTAAAACATTATCTTTTTTTTTTAAATTATAACATTTATTAAGTTCTTTTTACTGTCAATATTATACTTTTTCATATATTCATTCTTATATACTTATAGTTACCTAGATACCATTTTTAAAGATATTATATAGTTAAAATTATAAATAATAACCAAGTATAATTATTTACATAGAAATATAATAAATATTGGTATTAAAATATCATTATATTATAATATATCAAGTATCAACTCTAATAATGTATAGGTTCCTTTTTTTAAATATATATATATATATATATTAATGTATATTACTTATCTATAATATAGGTATAAACTATAGATAATATAATGACATTTTTATTTTTTATTCAATAACAATATGTACCTATACTTAAGTAGGTATCTATTTTCTTTATCAGTTTTTGTTCTTATTGTTTTTTGGTTATTTTTTGTACCAGTATACTAATTACGGTATTTATAGGTTATCAACATTAATAATATTTAAAGATAACATTGAAGAATGTAGACATTTGAATCATATTCCAAAACTATAACTACTTCAAATACAAAGTGGGCTTATAACCTTAAAAATTAAATATCCATTTTTTGTAGAACGAGAACCATCAGGCAACAACCAAATAATAATGGTCCATCATTAACTAAATCGTTCACCATGTGATATGGTGTATAGCAATAGTTGCATATTGCATTTCGCATACTATAGACAAATTATTATTATTATTGTAAACGCGTGTACAGCTTTTATACGAAAATAAAATTATTTATATTTGAATGTTAATTATTTGTAAATATATTCTAATAGGTACATTATATACGTATACGTCTAGTCAGTATTGTAAAAATATACTTTTAAAATTCTAAATACTTAATATGAAAAGTACATTTAGAATAGCCTAAAAACATTTATTTGAATGAAAATACACGTACCTATATTATATTTATGGAGTATTATAATATTATATTGTATATTATCAATGTTCAACTTGAGAATAATTACATTATTTTATATATTAAATTTTACTCTATTATCCAAGGTCTAAACGGCAGTAAAGCTAGGTAGGTGTACATAGGTACCTAATATTAAATATTATTTTTATTAGTTTTTCGGTTCAGTGATGGGTATCTATACCCAATTTGATAAAACCGAAAATTACTTCTGTAAAACAATTTAGAGTAAGTATACAGCAAAAATATTTTTTGAAAAATGTATTTACAAACCATTCGAAAGTATTAAATACTATAGTGCAACGTGCATATAACACCTATATTATATAGTATGTATTTGACTGTTTCAAGTACATTTTTATGAAAGTATATTTTAAACAAGTGTGATTATTTTTAACGTCCGTCTCCGTGATATTATGTATAGGTATATGTATATGTACTTGCAGTCACAGTGTGTACGCAATATTCGCTGATATATTATAAAGCAAAGGTGATGGGCAAGTTAATGGTAAAAATTAACTTGGTCAAGTTAAGTTAAGTTAGCCCAAACGCAGAAGTTTTAGAAACAAACATATTTAAAGAATTAAATAAATTTAATTGATTAATTAGTGGAAAGTTAACATCGAAAAAATATTATCTTAACTCGGTCGAAAATAAGTTAATTTTTTTTTCGTTTAACATTAATGTCTTGAATTTCAAGACTTTTCTTGAGTTATTCAAATATTTAAGTATACAATTTCCAGACTATTTACTTTTTTTTTTTTTTTTTTATATATTAGGTACTTGTTACAAGTTTGTAATAGGTACCTACTATATGATACAATTTCTTGTCTTTTACGTGTTAACACTTATAACTAAATGATCATAAAAATTAGCGATTAAAAATTAAGTTAAGCCAATGATAATAATTTAATCGGGTTCAAGTTAATTAGTTAATGTTAATAAACAAATGAATTAACTAGTCGAGTTAAAAGTCAAACAAAAATGAACTTTTTAACTATTAACATATTATCTTTTTAACTATAGTTATAATGCCCACCATATTGTTATAAAGACGTTACGTGTTTCGACTTTAAACGGTGAATTAAATGCACGCCCATGAAGATTAATAGTAATATTTTTCAACATACGTAATAATACGTTATTATTCTGTGCAGTTCGGCAACGGGACAAAATAATCTATGTCAAAATTCGTGTGTCACAGTGAATTTAATGTGATACGTTCAGTTAACAATTTTTTTTTTTTTTTTTGTAAACCAAAAAAATATCTAACTATAAATAATTATATACCTACGTTTAAGTATGTGTAAATAAATAACTTGTGTAAATATTTATCGTGTCAACGGTATAATAGAAAATTAACCAGACAGCCAGAGAAATAAATTAAGTAAATATTCGTACGAAATGTTTGCATAAAATACAAAATTATTGTAAATTAATAACATAATATATATATATATATATATATAGTAAAGCGATATAATAATAACAATATTCTAAAATATGTTCTTGGTATTTTAATCGGACGAGATTTCCGTTGATATTCCATTTGAATGAATTATTAAATTGTTTACGTAAATATTTACGCGTACCTATTTGGAATAATAATATTATAAAAGTATAGGTATACTGTATATTATATTACAACGGTGTTTATATAATAAATATACGCGTTTTGTTTTGTATTTAATTTTCGTATTTTTCATATTTGATTTATCAAAACCAAAACACCGGCTCGTATTATTCGTATAATGTTAAAAAATGTTTGTCAGTTGAAGTATTTTCGAGAGCTCAAATTCTTTTCCGCATACTGCACAAACCGAAGGACACTCACTGTAGATATAACTTATTGGTGGAGACTTAACTTTAAAAATAAATCTCTTTTAAAAACAACAAATATGTAACTAAAAATAAATGGTGTATTTTGTAGAAATTGCAAATTTAGCGAGTACTTACAAGTATTTTACAGTAAACATTTTTTACAGTAAGTACGGAAGTACGGAAAGCGCCAAGGAGGACATGTTCCCTTTATGCCCCCCCCCCCAAATGGACGCCCATGATAGGTAACTATTATTTTTATATACCTATAAAATGTTATAATGTAGGAAATGTTTTGTATTTACAAAAATTAAAAATAAACCTTATCACAATATTTTATTTCTTAGATGATATCTGGTAAGCTAAATTATTGTACTGCATAAAAAATAATTATGTCTATTGAAAACTATAGTATTGATATGAGATAATCTTATTTTGTGTACTATATTTGAGTTTCTATTTGAGACCAGTTATAAGTGTAACGTTTTTCACACAATATATTACGTGCGTGAAGTTGGCACCCCCACTTTGTCCAATCGTATTCAAACCTGTTATTGTTGTTGAAGAAGTTCGAAAACAATAATATGTCAAATTAAAATATTTTAATTTATCTAAAATGATATTTTATTTTTCGTATATTATAAATTTTATGACTTCGTAATTATATTACAATTTACAATAAAATAAAATATCAAATATAGTTATATATATTATAATTTATATTAAGTGACTAAACATTTATAAAGCGTATTATACATGTAGACAGGGGTGACATGTTACACCCATTGCTCGGGTTAAAATTGTAACGATATCAAGTCAGAAAATAACTTAAGACTTATTATACAGTTCTATTTACACATCGGGGATATATATACAAGTACTCAGGAATGTCCCAAAGAAAGATTTTTTTTTTTTTTTTTGTGAGGGGAGGGTGAAAATGTGAAAAAAATAATATAATACTTCTCTTCAAAACTTAAAATAAGTAAAAAAATAAAAAAAGACAATCAACTGTATTCCCATTTTGCCGATTAAAATCTTAATCATTTATAGTTTGCGACTTGAAATTCCGAAAAATACTTCATTGCTGCATAATTTTCCGACAAAATTCCAAAATACTTCATTCAAAATGTGAATAAGCAAAAAAAAAAAAATGCTATCGACTTTTTCTTTTATTTGCAGACTGAACTTAATTTTTTCGACTGCTTTCCAAATTTTTTTTTTGGGGGGGGGAGGTGAAACACCTCCCCTTCTCGGGACGGCCCTGCAAGTGCTGTCACTATAGTCACTTATATAATATATTTATTTGAATCACAATCAAATATAAATCATAAGAGTTAATTATTACTATACATAAATGGTTACTATTAATATTTTCAAATTAATATGTAGATTAATTTATTATACTTTTTTGAATAACTTTATTTTAACTTAAAAACTTAACGACGACATTTTTTTTTTTTTTTATCACTATTTACTCTTAACTGGATCTTTTGTGAATTGATTTAACTAAACTTATTTGTCAGTTATTTGCAATAATTTTCCTAGGTACTATATTTATGAACAGCGAATCACCGACATAGGACATAATAGGGTCTAAATGCTTTCATATATTTTATCTTATAAACATTTGTACTTTGTTTTATTTTAGCATTTTAATATCTAAGTATTCACGGTTCTAGCCACGGTAGTAGAATAGTTGAGCGACGGCCTACGATGGACTATAGTAAAAAGCGGCCAGGAAAGTTTTTATCAAATTAGGAAAATTCAGAGCCAACACCCAATTACTATTAGCGCTCTGGTGAATAAGCGATCAATATTTAAAATTCAAAATCGATATAACATACATTTGTAGGACACGTTATAATCGTGAATCGACGCTCGACCGTATTCTATGTACAACCGTGGGGGTCTATAACTATAAGTATTTAAAATTGTTCACGGATAGGATGAAATATGTCTATGTAACATAATCTACTATTAACTCAGTATTTATTTAGAATATCGTCTTTTTTGATTCTCTGTAATTCAAATTTGAAAATATGGACCATAAAAAATGTCAATAATTCTGTACGCAGAAGCGCGCTTTTCCGAAAATTGGCGATTCAAAACTTTTTGCCGGTTCTGAGCCCACTGACCTTTGAATGTCTAATCCCCACACCTCCCAAAGAGCTCTTGTCACACCGGTTATTGAAAAAAAAAAAAAAAAAAAAAAAACTACCGCGGTTGACAAATTTTCGTACGGTGCCGAGTGCGAAAAATGGCGTTATGCGCGTGCGCTCCGTAGAGTTTGACGAACCCGTCGTCGTCGGCCGTCTCGAAAACGGTGTATAAATCACATTGAATCGCGTCGAGCCGCTATAAAGATCGACGGCGAATGAATATTATATATAATATATGTGTGTGTGTGTGTGAATGCTATTAAGGCGATTAGTGGTGTAATTAGTATCTAATAAAAATCGTTTAAGCATTAATATATATATACGAAGGAATAATGGACGAGTTTTTAACGTAAGCCGCCGCGGTCGATCAATCACCTAACTATATATTTTATAAGCTCTCGCGTCGTCACTGCGTATACAATAATATGAGCGGCGACTACGACGCGCGTGACCCGTCGGCTCTCGTCAATATATATATATCTGAGGCCAAAGACGATCGAAGATGAACGCATGGAAGAAAGAGCGTGCAGAGGAGCAGGGGAAAAAAAGCCGAAGAAAAGCCATTTGGACGGGAAAATGACTTCGTAGGCATCATATATATACGACATTCGGTTCTCTCCGCCGTCGAATGTAAAAATAATAATTGGACGCGTGCATTATAATATACTACACGTGGTACGTGTGGTCTTGGAAAATAACAACGAGAAATAAAAAAAAAAAACAGAATAAACCGTTGTCGTCGTCAGTATCACTATCATAAGTGATAATATATAACGTAACGCTGTGATGCCGAGAAGGAGCGTGCCCGAGCTCGCGCGACACAACCGACATTATTATAAAAGGTATACCTCTATAATATATATATACCCAGTAGATATGTGGCTCGAGGCCGATTCGAGAGCCGAACTGGACGTCGCGTATAATATATAATATAATATAATATAATATCGTGTGTCGAACGGGTACGGATACGGTCCGATTTACGCGTCATTTTTTCTCTCTTATATTCTACAAATTTCCCGTCCATATTGATATTATTATTATTATTCTTATTATTATTGTACCAAATGCGCCATATCGGCACGTGCACGCCACATGAGGAGGAGATCCCATTGAATCCCGGGAAAGGTATTTATATTATTATAAATATATATGTAATATTATTGATAGGAGACGCGATGACGATGTGGAAGGAAATTATTATGAAAAAAAAATTATCCGCTTATTTTCTTCCATGGCCGCCTCACCGCCCGCGGTGTCACCCCATAATAGCCCACCGCACGGACGTGATTTCGTTCGTAGTCGCATACCGTCGCGTATTATCACGTGTCTTTCGTATAGATATAGGTAGGTACGTCTTGAAAATATATATCAGGTACACTCGGTTTATTATATTTTCATTTCGACTGCTCGACGACGTATATTTTTTCACATATACCAATAATACTTCATCACATCGGCGGCAGTCAGTTGGCCTAGTTTTCCTCACGGATTTTCAATACGTCATACAATATATTATTTATTATATGTACTCGTTCGGTGCAGTTTACAAAGGAAAACCGATTCTTGATCCTTTCCCCATTTGAAGTTCACGCGACAATAAGGAATACTCTCTCCGTCGTAACATCGTAAAGTCGTTATCTGCGACACGATCGTGGTCGTTGGGAACGAATTCGAACTTTCCGACTCACCCGAATTCGAAACTCATGAAATGGGTTTTTTCCGGTTGAGGGATTTCATTTTTCATTTTAAAAATCCTTAGAAGTTAGAGTTCGAGTACCGCTAGAAGCGATTATATGATTAACCTTTGTTATTAGTCACGAAACAATTCACCAAGTACGTAATATAATAAGTATCTCTCCAACTTCCAAATACGTATACGATGACGCATCTTAAAACTAATTATTAGCACATTAATAATGTAAGGTGATAATAATTGATAACTCTAATCTACACTCTCCGTATTATATATACGAAATTATGTTAACGGACTCTCCAAGGAAAATACGTTATATTATATCTCCTCGAGCGAATTAGTACATTTCTTAAATGTACACTGTGATAACATATATAAGAAAAAATTTAAATGTTCGTCTTGTTATTCGTAAATATTCGATTGTATATTTTATTCTTCTTCGAAAACGTCAAAAATCGCTAATTCATATAAAATATAAACATAGGCAGATGCATTGTGAAAGCACTCCGTTGGTTGAGTAGGATACTGGCAGACGGATGTATTGAATTTAAAAATTTAAAATCAACACATTTAAATCATTTCTTTCGACAAAAACTGTTCTGAGCGAAGCTTCGGTGTATATAACATATGAGTAATACTGTGGGTAATAATTAAAACGATCTTTTTTTATGAAGAAAAAACTTTAAAATTAATCAAATATCTCCAAAATGGGATTAAAACGTCGAAAATTTTTTTTTACATATTCTACTTAAATACATTTTATGTACAAGTGTCAAAACGCCAAGACCATTATTTGCGGAATTACAACGAAAAAACCCTAGGTATTCGATTTAAAAAAAAATCGTGCTTTTACCGTTTTTCTTAATTTTTTGGGTTGTTATTTCTTAATCGTTTATCGAAAAATTTTAAAAATTATCGAAAAATTACCTCTTTTAAGTTATAACTAACTGAAATTTGCTACCAGAGACAAAAAGCATGTAACAATTGAAGGACTCCTTCTAATAAAATGTTTGAATACAGACATGATAAAAAACCACATCATTGCAAAACTAATTGATTCCTCCTCGATTTGTTTAGAATTTTAAAGGTCTTCATAATAGTTTTCCAGCATGTTCCAAAATGTTCATAAATCGGTAAATATTAAATGATATTTAAAAATCAAAGTATTTAATTTTTTTCCCATTTTGTCGGGCCAGAAATGTGTTCTTCCGCATACTCCACTCATAAGGTCTGCGTCCGCCCATGAATAAGAAACACCATAAATGGACAAACTTCCGGCGCTTGTCAGCAAAATTATGAGCCGCGGACTCGCTCTAAAACAATGAGTAATCATACACTCGGTCATATAGAAATGACGTAATTGTTGAAAATAACACCAAAACTGTCATTATTTTAGACGACGAGGATGAAAATTAAATTTCTTGTCACGTCGGCGAATATGATTTTCCCAATGACACTGCACGTTATTATAATATAATACTCGTCATTCATCCGAACACTTTTACCTTTATAGGCAACTCGATTTATATATCAGTATTCGATTTTCGAATAATGATTATTGTAATATAATATTACTTGGAGTTTCATATTTTGTAAAAAATTTCTCAGGCATTACTATACGAGGGCCAAAAAAAAAAAAAACAATGTTCTTCAAACATTTATTCTTGGTGCTATATACAGTATAATAAATAATGTTTAAAATACATTTCACAATTATTAAAATTTCATCGGGTGAGAATGAGTTCTACGTGACGTGTTTTTTACTCGGGAAAGCGTATTTTTACATAAATATTGCATTTTATGAATTTTATAATCATAACTTCGTAATTATTTCGGATAAAAAAAAATACTAATAAATTTAAAATTTTGTCATAGGTACCAACTAAAGAAGTTTGATTTTTTACACTTTTCGTATGAAATAATATGTTTATACATTACTTTCTTATAGGGTTTTTTACTTCTACAATAATTAGGTACCACCTAATAAATTATATAGGTACAAAAAAAAAAAAAAAAAAATTAAATTAAATCAAGAGAGATAAGTTTTATATAATTCAATTGTATCTACGTCATATGATTTTTTTTTTCTTTTTGCAGTTAATTCATTATATTTTGTCGGTAGTTTATGCACATGATATTATACATATCGTATACATCCAAAGGAATAACAGCAAAAGGCGACCGCCACTGGATTAAATTAGTAAAATAGAAAGAGATATGGACTGTAGTTCGAATCGTTAACCAAAAAGGAAAGCAGAGAAGCATCAAGAGTGGATAATTATACTGCCAAACAGCCTTTGGGCTCCTAATAGAAGAAGAAGACTAAAGTGCGATTTTCGAGTTAATGGAATTCAACAAATTGTGTATCTGGCTAAAACAAATGGCATGTTCATTCGGATAATACAGTAAAATAATTTACACTCGAATAATAAAATTCAGGTATTGTAACATTATAAAATTAAAAAATTAAACTGTAATTCAAATTAATAATAAATTGAATTAAATTATATATTTTTACTTGGATATATGTGTAAATTTCCTCACCACCTTAGTAAAAATAATGAGGTATTACACGTGGCGCGTTTTTTTTATAGTGGTATCCCCGTTAAGGCCTAATCCACTTAAAGAAGAGTGTCAATTATTTAGAAAACGAAAGATATAAAATGAATAAATTTAAAATAAAAAACAATAAACAATAGATAGATTATATTGTGGTAATAAGTATACTTTAAGGTTAAAGTCGGATAAATTCTACACTAATAATTTTTCTCGAAAACATGAACTTATTCAATAAATCAATTTGGGTTTAGGGCAGACTTAAGTACTGTAGATGCATTATATATAGTGTTTCGATATATATATATATATATATATATATTATATAATAATGTTAAATAGGTTGGAGCACTGGAAAAAAAATATAAATAATCAATATTCCTAGATTTTTCTAAAATATTTGATACAGTTGACCATAAAATGTATTTCAGTATATTACCTAAGTTTTCGTATAATTAATGAAAATCTTAAATGGTTTTCCAAATACTTATATGTACAAAACAAAAATGGTTATATTAAACGATTAATATGTACTAGAATACATTGAATTGTGGAATACTTCAAAGAAGTGTCTTTGGACCATAAATGTATGCAAACAGTGTATGCAATTTGAAAGTTAATTGATACAGATGAAAACTACTCGCTTATTGTCTTTCGATACACGAGTAAAAAATTTAATTTTTAAAAAAATAACTTTGGATTTTGATAAAACTATCATTATTAGCTTTTTCCATTTATAATAATTAGTCGGGTTAATTCTTTGAAGAAATAATAATTTACAACTAATAGTCTATAAAAATAATTAATATAACCTCAATAGTTTCGAAATTAAACAAATAAGTAAGGTATGAGATATTTAAGTCTAATTTTTTATGAATATATTAAATGGTACGTCTATCTATGAAAGTTATGGTAAAATTATATTGCTTAAAAAAATGATTTCTTCCATTTAATCATTTAAAATTATTTGTTCCTCTAAACATTACGAAATCTCTACAAATAAGAAAGAAAAAAAAAGATAAAATCTATCTAAATAAAAATGATTTAAATGGATCTACAAGAATAAATTACAAAACAGTTATTGCAAAATTTGTAAATTTACTTTACTAGAAATGTACAATCATATGTTTGCATAAAAAATTATCCGACTGCAATATTATTACAAAATATATAAAACATATAATACTATAGTATATTATAGAAATAAAAGTATTGACCATAAACTAGTATTGCACTAATATATCAATTATTATAAATAATAGTTAATAAGTAGGTAATATATTATTATCATACTACTTTAGGTGACAAGCATTTTTTATGTAATTTGTAAATTAGTAAAAATTAAAAATAAATAAAAATAAAACTTTTAAACTTTCGCCCAAATTCATCTATAAATACTAAATTTACAAATATTTATAAATACTAATGTTAATAACCTAATTCATACTTATAAATAGGGCACGAATTTTATTGTAATAATAAATTTAAAATATGCAACAAAATTTTTCATTAAGAAAAATTCAAATCAGAAAAAAAACTATTAACTATGTCTATGTGCAACAAAAAAAAAAAAAAAAAAAAAAAAAAAAAAAAAAAAAAAATTAAAGTCGGTAGACGCGAGTAGATGACGATATTAATGTATATACTTTCCGGCAGAATAAGATGAAATAAGAACCGATGGACGTGTGGTGAAACCCTGATATAGGCACGTGAAGTCAAAAATTAAAATATTTAGATAACACCGATAATGTTTATAGTCGTCGAATAATGTCAAATAATAATTGATAAGAAAAATTTCAAAAGTAAGACATGAAAAAAACCATTAAAAAAAAGAAAATCGTCGAAAAAAATTAAACAGGTACTCCTAAAATATTTACAAAATATGTATAAAAAAATGTATTTATACTGAAATATTTAAAAACTAGTAAAATTAAATTAGTATTATAATATTAGAAAAAGTAGTAACATTTTCGATGTTAAAAATGATAAAATAAAATAGGACCGGATAAAAAGGGACAGTTGCCAGTTGCCCTGATATCTATTATAATATAAATGGAATAGGATCACCGTGAAAAATTGTCCGTCGAATCATGCATGTTCTCGTTGAACTTTTTCTCCGTGACAATATCCTCAATGGGCCTCAATTTGTTGTCAGTATTCTCGGTCTCTCTGCGTCCTGAGCTTTCCAGAACAATTCCACTGACGTCTTTCCAGTCCGTTCGGACATCTGCGCAAATGTTCATGATGACGTACAGGTTCGTCCACGACCTCGTTAACATCACCGCCTTCCGTCTTTTTTTTTTTTTTTGAATAATAATTAACGCTGAATAAAAACGAACAATTATTTAAAGAACGATAGGTATTATTATTGTAATAATGTTAAATCGATTCATGAAAACACTTGAAAAAAAAAAACCATTAAAAATATACGAGAAAAAAAACTCAGAATAGCGCATTGAACAATTTTAACGAAAATTAAAAATAATACACACATTCTGTTTGTTTAAATATGTTTCGCCTAACTACCCACTTCTATCATTATTCTAGTCGGCCAGCATTATCTTAAATATATAAAAATGGAACTAAATTTTCGATACTTTTTTCATGGAAATAAATAAATAAGTAGATATAATTTATTTATTTTTTTTTTTACCCTTTTAGCTTCGCCAAATTTTATTCTTATCTTTCGATTAAGCTTCGCTCAGAATAGTTTTATCGAAAGAAATGAGTTATCATAATTGCTTTCATATTTAATATATTCACTATCAGAATCCTACTCGTTGATGGGAAGTGCTTCGACTTCCTCCTATTGACCGGAAGTTCACCAAAGAAGACGATGAGCTACTCATTGAGTAATAATAATACGGTGGTATAATAATATACGGTAAAAATATTCCGAAATGGAGAAATATTTCTTTCTCGACTGCTGCGAAGAATCGCCTAAAATAAACCACAAATTTCAGTTCGCGAATATATCACATTTTTACGATAAAAGCTATATAGCTGTTTAATTTAATTAGAAATATTAAAAAACTACCTCTTTTGCAATGTTTCAATCTATTGGGGACCCGTAAAGGTGGTAAGTAATCATGACCAAATGTAACCTAAATTACTTTCTTATAGTAATGAAAAATCCGAAGGGCAGAGAAATAAGAATTTCGGATGTCCAAAAATAAGGGCCGCCTTAATGTACATCTCAAAGCTAAGAATAATTCGATATTATCATGTAAAAAATATGATTTTCCAATACAATATGGCGTATGTATACTTAATATAGAACTTTTTCATTCTCAGCTCGTAATTTGTGAAAATGTTTTGAAGATAATGATATGTATAATATGTAGAAAACACTTTTTTAAATATCACTAAAACCATAAACTATACTTAATAATTTGCTTGACTGTTTACATTTATTTTTCACGGTTAAGAACTCGAGTTATCAAATCGAGAGTGAATGATTTTCGTGAGTTCGTCACATATTATACTATTTTAAATCGAAATTCAAAACATACCCAATATAGTCGATTAGGGAAATTTAAACTAAGCATACCTCGCTGAACCGATTTTAATTCTATTATTAAGTTAGTTTTATTTTAATTTTTAACGAGTTGAACACATTTTTTGCCAACCGTTAACTATTAACCGGGTTTTCGACCTAGTATTTTAAGGTTTCGTTCAAAACACTGTTTTGACAATATATAGTTTTACTTGGACGAAAAAATAATACGTTCAGTACAAATGCGTGCGTCTTGTTCGGCTCTCCCGAGTCTACGCGTTGAAATAATATTAAGTCCATTATACTAATAAGCGTATTTATTCGCTCGGATATTGTACGACGTACATATATATATATTTAAACGTTTTTAATATAATATATTGTTTAATTATTTAAAATTTATACTGTTTTTTTTCGTTTGCCGTCCCATCCGACATATTATATTAGTTTCCCGAAACAGTTGGCAAAGGGTACAGAGATGGTTTGAAAATATGAGAATTTTTTTTTTGTTTTTTCCCCCGGTCATAATACATAACACGCCGTTCGGGTTGCCGTCTCGAAAAAAAAGTCTCGAATAATAATAATAATAATAATATAATATTATAAATTACTGGTTAGTATAATAGTGTACCTATACTTATATATAGAGACGCACGGGCGTTTTGGTCAAAAGAAAGACGACGGAAAAAAACCAGTTGCTCGGCCAGAAACTCCCACGAAACGCGTCGTGTATACTCGTATAGTCGCATGTCGAAATTTGTTTTCCTTCAATTTTCGTTATGTATGTGTGTGTGTTTTTTTTTTTGGTTTTCTACGGATGGCACATAAACATATCGCTCTATAATTGTCGGGTACGCGTACACGTCTCGGGACACGCGACCGAGAAATCCTCGAAAAACGTTTCGTTTAATAACACTATACTATAGTATATATTATACAATGTACGTATATATACAATGTGTATATACAATAATATATACATGTGTGTCAAATATAGTAAAGAGTGAAAATAAATATATTATATATATTATGAAATTATATATATACACGCGGCCGGGGGGGATAGTTTGTATCGCGTGGTGCGCGATGGGATATTGGCAGTTGTCCGACCGTTGATAAGGTATTGAAATGATAAGGTGTCCGACATCAAAAAATTATTACCAACCGTTGCCAAGTAAATTCCATGTATCAGAATATAAATACTTATGATAAA
>JAIPRL010009873.1:0-16645 GCA_025469235.1 Pemphigus obesinymphae
CTAAAACTTACATGTTCTAAAATACCTTCATTCACAAGTCTATCTATTTCTTTATCTACTTTATCTCTAAGTTTAAATGGCACTGTGTATGCTTTATGAAAAATTGGTTTCGCTTCATTTTTTAACAGTATCTCTGCTTTATAATTTTTTGTTACCTGCTTTGTTGACTTTAAATAACATTTGGAAATTTAACAAAAATACTATCTATGATATTATTGCTCTGTATTTGATTTATTTGTAAAACTTCCCTCCAACTTGGGTATAAATTATCTAACCAAACTCGACCTAAAAGTGGTACACACGGCTTCTTACTATTTATAACAAATAATTCTAATTATACTGTTTTATTACCTACAACACTACACAATCTAACGTTCACTAATAATTTGCCTAATACATTTACTTTTTCCCCAGTTACTGATATAAAATTAACTACTACATTAATTAATGAAACATGAGAAAACAATTTTAAATACATATCTTTGTTTGTAATTGATGCGCAAGCTCCTGAATCGACTTCCATCTGCAACTTTACATCCTGAATCATCACTTGAACTAGTACTGGATTCCCTGATTTATGGACTGCATTGACACTTTTTTCTTCCACATAACATTGCATATTTCCCATTTCCTCTGATAATAATTGTACACTATTCTTCTTTGATGAAGTTGAATTATTTCTACGGCGACCTTTATAATTTAATCGACTTCTACCTCAACTACTTTGGACTGAGTCTGGACTTCCACTTCTTGGCTTGTTCCATTTTTTTTTGAAAAAACAACACTTTGCAATAGACCTACTTTGTCACAATTACGACACTTCCAATTTACAACTAGACACTGGTCTTTATTATGTAATTTTCCACACTTTGAACATTCGCCACTTTTCTTATTTATACTCCTTTAATGATTATTTTTATGAACATAACTTGCTTTTTGACCAACTGCGAACTGATTAATAAACTGACCTTTGACATCTTTCTCAGCTAACTCCCAGTTAATAGCTGTAGTACATGCTGATTCAAATGTTAATTTTGACTCTTTTAATAGTATCGCTCGTAATTTATTATCTTCTACACCAAATACTAATCGATCTCGTAACGCTTGGTTTAAAAATGAATTAAACTTACATTTTTGCGCTTTTTGCTTTTAACTCTACCACATATTCTGCTATTGATTGACCTGTTCTTTGATCTTCATTGAAAAATTTATAACGTTCTGAAATTTCGTTAACTTCTGGAGTAAAATGTTTTTTTAACACCGCTATCAGCTCCTCAAATTTCTTCGATGTCGAATCATCCGGGAATATTAACTTTTTTAATATTGAGTATGTTTCTTGCCCAATAAATGTCAATAAAAATGCTATTTTTTTTCTTCCTTTAAATCATTTAACACAAAATATTGATCGAGATGTTCCGCATATTCGCTAAAATCGTCACCAGGAACAAATGACTCTACTTGCCCTAACATTGTTACGTACAATTTTAAAATACAAAAACAAAAATATTTTACCACGAGGTTTTTATCTTATCTTCGTCGCCAATGTTGTGTATTGACACAGGTAGGCATATGATGTACACTAGGCCGAGTTTACATTATAACTAACTTTATTAAATAACGTTTTAGGTTATTCTTATCAATATATTTATTATTAGAACACTACAAGTAGTAGCTAAGCTTAGCACTTAATGATATGTAGGTACCTACCTACGTAAAAATGAAGACTGAAAAGTTTGTTTTTGTTAGTTAGTTTTAGTTTTCAGTGTTAACCTGCGTGAAAAGAATTTTTAACATTATATTCTAGAAAATAATGAAACCAATAAATCAATTGGCATTATTTAGCATCCAATGAGATAATATTGCTGATGAGTGATGATGACGTCGTGATGATGCCAACATTGACTGACAACACAGTTAAACAATCAAACCCTAAAATAATGTAAGTACCTATTTTATAATTATGTTTATCATTATTTACGGTAAGTCGTTACACAGAGATTTTATATAGTTCAATTAAGTCGATTTTAATTACATTTTAAGAAAAATAAATATTTAAAAAAGTTTAAAGTTCTATTTAATATATATTATAATTATCGTTTATTCGATAAAATAAATACTGCACTGGACGAAATAAATGTAAATATTCCCATCTTTTATATTTTACTTAAGGTTTTTTTGACTTTGCAAATACTCGCGAAAGAAAATGGATACAATAGTATTGGAAAACAATCAGGGACTGAAATAGGTATATAATAATAATAATATATATATTTTTTTTAACGAAAAAATTGTTCTGGTACTATATTGCATTTCTTTTAAAATTAATATTATTAAATATATGTATTATTATTATTTCGAATGGTATATTTCATAAATCGATTTAATATTTTTGTTGGTTTAAAATCACCATTTAATTTACAGTCAATATATTGCCCTTCGCCCTCCCTCTTAAATACGTCACTCTAATTTTAAATATAATAATGTTAATAATTCGTAAAGTACCCATACGGAAAAACGAAAATGTTCGTACAAACACACTAACGCACGGTGACGAAAACAAAATTTTTTTTTTTCAAATCGTCCGGTAAGTAAGAATGAATTCGATCGTTCGCATGCGAAGCGAAAATAGCGTATGTTGGAAACGCAGACATGCTATCACAGGTATGTATATTTTGGTTGCCGTATCACAGTATAAATTAAATCAAAACGATTACTTAAATGTAAACAAAAAACAGGCGGCCATCTTCACATTTAGCAATAGTTATCTGTTACGTAATACATTATGATAACGGTTGCGGAACGAGAAAGAGCACACGACGACGAAAACACGTCGGCGACATGTCGATAGAGAAGGGAAACGTATATGAAACAATATACAACATTGAGAATATGGTCACACTTATTGCTAAATGACAATAATCAATATGACCACATTTCTCCGCGATAAATATACTAACAATATGTTAATTTTTAACAGAGTCCTGGGTGTGGCCATATCGCATGAACCGGAATGCGTTCGCTGGAATTGCCGGATTCGGTGACAGGTCAACTAGATCCACAACTATCTAGAACACATAGTTCAACTAGATCCCCGGACATCTAGATCTTCATGGGTTCACTAGATCCTCAGGTCATTTAGATCTTCGCAGTCAAGTATATCTCCATTTTCGTCCAAGGAGTTTAAATAATGTTATTAAAAAGGATAAAGTAATTATGACACTAGAGAGGGTGTATACATTTTTTCAGTGGGTAGTATTAACGCTCCTGAAATAATCTCTGCTTAGAACGGTTCTACCTTTTACTGTACCTATACATTTTTTTATATAATGTGTATTGTATGTATATATTATTATTTTTATAAGCTTAAAGGATAATTGTAAATAATACTAAAATGATGTCATATAAGACACTTTTATTATAATATAATGATGTTTAATGAGAGATATAATGACAATTATTATTTTATTAATAATTATTTGATGAAAAAAATTTAAAATTTAAAATAATTGGTTTTAAATATAAAAATTAGGTGGGTATTAAACTGCACAGTAAAATTAAAACAAATTACAACAATAAACAAATTTAAATTGTATTAACATTAGTATTGGCTAATTCTTCATCTGTTAATTCGCCACAATCCAGGTTATCATCGGCTACACGTTGACAAAATTGGCTAGCATTATAATCTTTCCCTGCAACAAAACATATATAAATCATATACATATTAGTACCTATTAGAGATATCTCTGATTTCATGAATAATAGGAAAAATGTTTTTTAGTAAGTAATTAATAAAGGTTTTGGAAAAATCCCGATAAAGCCCAATATTACACTGGTTTTTTTAAATATATTCTTTATGTGTTTTTTAATGGGCTGTATTTTATTTAAAAAAAAAATACCAGTTCAACCCATTAAAAATTTAAAAACTTACAGAATGATCTAATGTTAAATTACTAATTGATGTAATGTTATTTTATTTTAGTTTTTACGAGATTTATAATTTATTTTCTTAAGGGGCTTCGACACCAGCCGTTTTTAAGGAGTTCAGTATAGGCAATTTTTAAGTAATTTTAGGAAAAATAAAAATCTAACAATTTAAAAATATTTAAGTACAATTTAAAATTAATCTAAAAATATCCTCATACCCATACTACTTTTCATTGCTATGTAATCACGGTATTTTCTAATAAACATGCTCACGTATTTCCATAATTGTAGGTTTCTGGATAGGTTTAGACAAAAAACATATCTTGGAAAAATTAAAGGTGAGTTGTTAAACTGTGTTTCTACCATATGGATTTAAAATTAAATCAATATAAAGATTTTTATGGTGGTTTCAATTAATGAAAGAATCATTATTTAATTGTTTGTCATTTATTTAAAAAAAATTATTTAAAAAAATCATTTGGTAAAAACATAGAAAATATAAAAACAAATTCAGAACTTTTTTCAAAATTAAAATTGAACAAGTTTAACACGGCCAATTTATGGAAATGCCAAGACCCTTTTAGCGCTTTGAAAAATCTACCGTCGAAGACCCTTAAATGATGTTTTAGTAAAAGATTTAATTATATTTTTGTTTTACTTTTATTACTTATAAGCAACCAGTCCTGACCAAGGTCAGTAACATATTAGTATAATTTAATAAAATAAATTATATTATACTATACAATAATAATATAATTGGTATTAACTTTGGTACCTATATTAATAATAACACCTATATAAAATTATTATTATTACCAGACTGTTAGTGATAACAGTGTTATGTGTATTGCTCGTTTTGTGTTCGCTCATTTTAATCTTTCGGTAACTTCTACCCATTCTGGACTACAACCATTCTACTCATTTTTCACCCTCTTCACTGTTTTCATGTTTGGATTGTTATATGCTGTACAGTTTCACCGTTTTTCTTGTTCATAGATCTGTGACTTTCACGTAAGTTATGTTACTTTGCACTATTTACCTGCTGTGATCACCGGCTGTGGTATTTGGATACAAGATGCGTATATTGCCTGTGTTTTATATTCAGACTGTATACAATCATCTCTGTACCTACCTATATCTCTCTCGCCTTGCTGTATTTTTGGTTGTGTAATAATATTTTAGGCGCTTCACTCTGTTAATTTACATTGTAATGCTTGGATATCTCATACTCACCGTCTCTACTTAGCTTGATAATTGTCTAATAACACTCTAAAGAAGATGCAACCTCATTGATAGAGGCCTTCGTGGCTGTAAAAAAGCCAGGTTTAATTCCGTTCAATGATATTATATCTATAGTGCGTGATAAAATAAAGATGGAGTGTGATATGCATCGTGTTGCCCATCAGGAACATAGTCGAAAAGTGAATGCTAGTGAGACTAACTTGCAGGTTAATTATCATAATCGTGTACCTAAGGTATTATCTGTCCTTCAAAAAAACGGGCCCGGAGGAAGCCAGAACTTCAGATGATTTCTTCTGACCGCAGCTCCAACCATGATCGCTTCCTAACTGGTTAATACCAAAATTGTGGTGGTCTCCGAACTAAATTAAATATTATTAAATGTAATGTAACTTCTCTATATTATGTATTTTTTGTTTTATGTGAAACCTGGTTGTACGATGGTATTAGTGATAAGGATTTAGGGTTTGTTAATTATAATATTTAAAGACGGGACAGAGGAGTTGAGTCCAGTAATCATAATAGAGGTGATGGGGTTCTCATTGCCGTACACAAAGATATACCTTCACATGTTATTTCTTCGTCTTCCAGAGTTGAGCACCGATTTGTTGCTTTTACCCATGAAATGTCCAACTTCGTTATCTCAGGTGCTTATCTTCCTACTCGTTGCTCTGTAGAATTATATGACCTCCATATGAGTTTCGTTTCATCCTTAATTCAGTCTTCTACTAACTCCCACTTTATATTATGTGACGATTATAACCTCCCCGAATTTTCTCAGTCAAACGATAATCTAGGGCTAATCTAATCCTTTTCAACCATCCCTCGTGTTTTTTTCCATCCCTGAAGTCTTTGCCTCTTTACACTTTTTCCAAATCAACTGCATGCCAAATGACAACGGTTCTTTCCTCGACCTAATATTCAGTGAGAGCAACTTTGTACGTGTAACTCGAGGGTTAGATCCACTTGTTCCTAACTCCCACCATCATCTTGCTTTGGAAATATCCTTACTAATAGTTTTAGAAGAAAAATTTCTTGACACGTCACATCATTTTTATAACTTTCGAATAGCTAATTATTCCCCCATAAGGAAATTTTTCTCTTCTTTTGACTGGCAAATCACTTTTCGTTACTTAGACATTGAAACCGCTGTAAATACATTCTATGATGCTCTTAACTTCTCTGTTATTAACTTCATACCAAAATCTTGCATTAGGGCCTCAAAGTATCATCCTTGGTTCACCTCCGATTTAAAAATGTAGTTCTCACTAAAAAACGAGCACATATTAAATATAAATTAACTGTTGTCTCATTCGACTACCGTACCTTCTCTCTCTTAAGAGTCTAAATTTAAATTTTTATCAAAAAAATGCTTTAGGCAATTCGTCAGTTGTACTGAAAAGTATTTTGTCCAGGATCCGAGTAAATTTTAGAAATTTGTTCGGCATAATAAGAGTAACAGCGGAATTCCGGCTACTATGATATTTAATGGTTCCACCGCTTCCGACCATAGTTGTGCTACCAACTTGTTCTCTGACTATTTCAGTACAAATTACGCTACAGGAAATGCAAGAGTTAATGATGTCCCACTACCCACTTTTTCTGACCTCCCAAATAATGTCGACTTCAGTTTGGAGGACATTTCTGAAGGTCTCTCTGGCTTAAAAAATATAAATTCCGCGGTCCCCGATGGGTTATCTGAGTATTTTTTATTTGATCTAACAACTGTATTGACTTTTCCTCTTTGGATTCTCTTTAAATCTCTGATTTCATGAATAATAGGAAAAATGTTTTATAGTAAGTAGTTAATAAAAGTTTTGGAAAAATCCCGAAAAAGCCCAATATTACCCTGGTTTTTTAAATAAATTCTTTATGTGTTTTTTAATGGGCTGTATTTTATTTAAAAAAAAATACCACTTCAACCCATTAAAAATTTAAAAACTTACAGAATGATCTAATGTTAAATTACTAATTGATTCTGGACTACAACCATTCTACTCATTTTTCACCGTCTTCACTGTGTTCCTGTTTGGATTGTTATCTACTGTACAGTTTCACCGTTTTTCTTATGCGGAAAAAGTTTGATAATCTCTGTTCTCAAATTGTTGAACTTAAAGCAAAATCTCATCTCTTCGTTCTGATCTGGTTGTACTTAATAATAAAGTTGTTGCTCTTGAAACTACAATTAATAAGTTTAGTCCAAAATCATCATATGACATCCCCCAACTCATTCATGAAATGCTGGAATGTGAAAAATGCTCATCTAATGTAATTATTTACCCCCTTCCTGAATCTCTATCAGAAGTTCTGGCAAATCGTATATCGGATGATCATAATAGTATGACGGATGTCCTTAATCATTGTGACATTGTGCGATCTGTTGATCATAATATGAATAAAAATATCGTAAATTGAAAATTATCAAAATAAACGGAAAAGAGTTTGAAAACTGTAACCGTAAAGGAACACGCATCGGGCGATGGCGAAAATGAGACGGGGAATTTAATTTCTATAATTGGGTTTCTCATGCAAAAAACGGGTAATAAAAGTTAACTTATTATATAATAGATTTTATATGAAGGGCATGAACCGTTCGAGCTTATTGATCTTATACATTTGTACATGGTGCTTATTTATTTTACTTTTGTATTAAAACACAGATAAAAAAATAATGCAAAAAACTTAATTCCGTTTCAATAAAAATAATATAATATTACTATTGAGTCACAGGTGAAAAGGATTTGTCTTGAGTTGCCAAACAAGACACTAACACCAACGTGTCATTCAATTTTTGAATTTTTTGAATATTGGCTGCAAAATATTTTTCTATATTCTATATTATATTATTAATATTTTGTATTATGTGACAACTCTAATGATCGATGCATTTATATTATTATTAATCGTGTCAATTAAATAATACACCACACAAAAAGTTATTTTATTTTATTAATAATATTATATAATACAGGTATATACATTTCAATTATTTATTAAATTAAACATTAATATTTACCCTCAAAACAGATACATTTTCTGAATTTTTTTGTGTTAACTAAAAAATACCAAATAATAATTAATATAATAGTCATACCTATGTATTAAATTATTATTTGATTTTTTGTGTTAATACGATAGTCTTAAACCCCGTGATCAGTTTGGAATGCAAAATATATAAGTTCAATAGTCGGTAATGTTACATTACCATATCTATATCAGTGTCTCTACTTAAAAAGATATTTAATATTTTCCATTTTTTTATTTTTATGAACTACCTAAAGATATTTTCGATATTTCGTTATGAATAATTACTAATTTTTATTATTTTTAATATTATTAAGTATTCAAATATTTAGTCATAGTTTTGTATATAATTTGAACTATTTAAAATTATAATTGTCTTCATACCACAACAATTATTAACGAGAAAAGACAAATTTAAAGTTAGTATGAGATATTAGTACTTACTTTTTAAATTTTTCACAACTTGAAATATTTAAATAACACAATTTATTAATTAGATTTGTGTTACATAGGTATAACATATTTAATTTATATGGAAACTATGAGTTAATTGCATAATTTCATTCATAATATGTCAATAAAACAAACGTGTACAAAACCATAAGTATACCTACCCACCTAATGGTAAATCATATTTTCTAATATAGCCTAAGATGAAAACAGGTTTTTAGAAAACCCATTATAACCAAGTCTTGAAATTTCCTCTTTCATATAACCAACACTAATAATGCAATACAATTAAAACTAGTTCATGAATCCAGTTGTGATTATTAATATCCTGATCAAAATCAAATAATGAAAATAATTCGTATATTTTACCACTGATATTTTAATTTAAAGTATTTTCACCTGCTATTATTTATTTTCTGATATTTTATAGAAATGTATATACTTTAATTATATACTCTGAAACCTAAACAGACATAGTTATAGACAGTCCTACGTTTAGTTTTAAATAATTGTGGAAGATATAGAATCACTCCATATAATATACTATGTATAAAAATTTATAATATATATAAAACGTTTTAGTATTTAAGAAAATATTATTAAATAAAACTATAAGCTCCTATAATTCCAAACCTTTTGAAAAATATCTAACATTTGTAAATTTTTCTCAATACAAGTACGTGTCTAGAAATAAAAATCCAACGCTAGGTATTATCGCATAACAATATTATAATTATAAACATTATACCTACATATGATTACAGATTTTGGATATAAATGTTCGATCAGTTATAGCATTGTACAACTAATGTACAATAGGTTAATATTGGTTCATTTGAAAAGGGAAATTTTATACATTATATTGGTCATTATGTTGGAAAAAAATATGCTATCCACAAATATAATATAATAATAATTATTTACTTATCTTGTTATATTCAATTATCTACATATTAATTATTTAGAAAAATACACTTACTATCATCATTTATATTACAAATAATTGTTCTGTTCATTTCAACTATAAATAATTATATACTATTAAAATTTCAATAATATAATGGTAATTATAGTTATAAACTTGATTGAAAAATGCTACATACTTTCAAATGTTAAATGAACTTATAATTAAATGAAAATTGATTTATCAATTGACTATTGAATGTATTTTAAATACCATTTATTAAAAACAATACCTAATTATCCCATATATCTGTATCGTAGACAATGCTAGTTTTACTACTAAGCAAATCAGAATTCCGAATGGAAGTATATGTATTTAAAAAAATTACATTTGCACGTTTTAAAATACAATCTAAAATGAATTTTCTATCAATAATGTTCTTGTACCCCAAAGCTCATACTCTACAACTCATACCCGATGTAATTTCCAGAAAAAAAACCAACAAACAAACATATATTTTCTAAATCCAATATATCCTTCCCACTCCGCTCAAATTCTAATAATTATTGTATTGTGAGCTGATATTTGTTAACAATAAGTATTTTTGTATTTGAGTTTATCAAAATTATCAAAGAGTTATAACAATAAATACAAATTCTTTATTTTTTGGTTTTTCATTAAAATCCCCCTAAAACAGTATTAGCATGTAGAAAAAAATAAGTTAATCGTCGAAACTTGGAAATTATATTTAACAATATGAATATAGGGTGCTATTCAGCTCTTTTTTCAAGAGATTCAAACATAGTTCCAACACTTCTAAGTATGATATATTAAGAACTACCTAATAATTTAACATATTATAATATATGGAGTCCAAAATGTAACGAAGCAAGTTCGAAGCCGAAGGCATAAATGAAGAAACTGGGGTACCCCAAACTATTATAGTCAGAGGCGTCGGGCGTGCTACTGATATAAAAATGTATGTTACAGTAACTATGTTTACAATAAAAAAAACTAGAACACCGGAAAAAAAGGGTGAGAAATTCAGTTCATAAGGATCATAAATCAAATCCGATGACCAACAAGAATGGATAAAAGCTGACAGATGGATATATATATATATATATAGAGTCAAAATTTTGGTTGGAATATATATATATATCGGAAACAGAAATGAATGACGAGCTCACTTTCAAAGGTTAATATGTAAATAGCAGTATGAAAATTTGTAAACGCTACCAGGAAATTTTTTATTCATAAGATGCATCTCATCTCCAACCTCTAAATTGAACACCTTTTTTATGATCGTTCACTTTTCAATATTTCGATCTCAGTAGAAAGCTATTTAGTAGAAAGCTGCGCAGTGCTTCTACAGCCCACGCTTCGAGCATTTCAGCACACTCTGTAGGTATTTGTCTTGGTATCCTAAGTTTATAGTTCCTCATCTGTCGAATGACTGTGCCAAAACCCGGGAAACTTACCCTGAATTAACGGACATCCCGACGGAGTTCACACAGAAAATTATACTAAATGCCATACTCTTATGGAATAAAAAATGAACAACGCTCAAAACAGCTTTATATATAATATCATTCATCTAATACAGCTTTCCTGGTCTAGCTTCTAACATAGCTACACACCCTTCTACACTATTAAACCCTACTTCTTATAATATTTAATGCTTTGACGAATAAACCCTATCTTAGCGCGACTCGCTGATCTAATTTCCAGTGTCTCTACTGGGCCGGCCAAAGTCATAGAAGCCATTATCATCATTCTAAATATTCTACTTTGTTACTCACCTTAAATCCTCAGCCCTCCTTTTGTATTTTGGAACCATCATTATCAATTATTAATTAATTAATCCACGATCGAAAATTTATATCCTACTGAATGAGACTCACATCTCCCACTCATGTGAGGTAAACTTGCCAATTTCCACTCTTATTATACAAACAAACCGAAGAAGGTAGGCCGTGTTCTATCAGGGGGTTCAGTGTTGCTCAATTACAAGTGCCGCGTCCATCATCATTTAAAAATCAATACCCCTTTCTTGTTAAATAATGAATTACACATTCACATTTAAGGATTTCTGTGGCCTGAAAAAATATATTATTGTGATGCCCTATTAACCTGTAATAATGAATTATTTTATGCCCTATTTTCAAACAGGAAATATTAATTAGACGTCCCACTAGGCCAAACACTACATCTCAAATAGATCCAAAATTGAAATTCCTATTCCCGTACTCAATCATACTCAAATATTTTTTAAACACAATATCACCAAAGGTTAATTTATACACTTGAATCACTGAAAATCATACTATGTATAACCAGTTATTCGTCATAAAAGCTTTTGAACAACTTACTAAATTATTAACAAATACTACGACCGGAAAAATCAACGTAAATGTAACAATGAATAACCATACGAATAATTTTTTTGGATTCTCAAAGCGTTTCTCGGAGATCAAACCGCTTAAGAAAAAAATATTCACGTAATTTTAAAAAATGAAACCCATCCTATTCAACCAGCTTAATTTCCACTCAAACACCTACACTTAAACATAGACGATTTATCCACCACCGTGTCTCAATGAATACCAACTCATTAACGAATATCTCAGTCCATATCCATATATTCAACACCGAAATCCGATTCAAAGAAGTGAAACTATATTCCAAACACCACTTGTGACATAATAGATGAATAAACATTGCTGGTAGAACACTCTTATGATACCTCGACGTCAGAATCGACACAGTGGTTGCAGCTCTTAAATGTCCCAAAAACTACTCTGACAATCAAAATTAAATTCCTAACATTGATGAAAACCGGATAGCTGAACTATCAACTAGAAAACGTTTCCTCTATACTATCATTACTCATCGATTATTTTGGTTCTCTTACATTAAGCAACTCATATTTATTCTCCCAAACTGACCCAAAGCAAAAATCGAAGATCCTTTTGAAGAAGACATACAAAAACCACTTTCCCGATAATTGATACCTCTACGACATAAAACAATGACCTTATAATTTACCAATCTATCAAAAGCCTAATTGATCCAATTAAAACCAAACCTAGAGCATAATAAATAACCTTCACCCTCCACAGGAGCAAAAGTTGACCTTTACATTTTTATGAAATTTAAAATTAATAAATATAAATCGTTGCTTAAGATTGCTCTGGAATAATCAAGATATCCACTCATAAATATGCAATTGAACAACCAATGGAATATGGTAAGGAATCTCCTTTTAACTCTGCAAGAAAATGAGTATTCAAAATTTCTTAACACCATAGAAAACTCTTCTAATGGATGGTTTAAGATATATAAGCTAAATAAAACCAATAGTCAACAACCAGCAAATATATTTTGAAACTATTCAAAAAATACTACGAAAAGGATACTGTAGATCATCCGTGTACGTATGGACGATACTTAAAATGGCGGTTCTCATGGATATAGTTTATCATTGACCGAACATCCCACTGATATCTGCTAGCTCCGAAAATATTAATTTAACTAGTTACAATTAAGGCATCAACAACGATGATAACTCGAATTATTTCATGAGCCCACGTAACTATGCACCCCTCTCCAAATGTTTTCGGTAGAAGCCAAAATTGTAAATGATTATTATTAAAACCCAACCAACTTCTTTAGTTAATTTTATAATCTATTTTCCTGTGCGAATTTTATCTAATTAATACTTAGGAACGGTCATTTTTCGAATTATCTAATAGTTTTTTAAAGCGTAAATAAAAACTACCTAAAATACTTAAAAATCAGAAATATAATTCGTCATAGTCAATTATGGTAATTCACCTAACAGTCAGGGGCCATCTACATTACTATACAAATCATTAAATACATCAAATGAACAAAAACAGAATTAAAAATAATTAATTCCATAGAATTTTAGTTTTGACTCAGGCTATAGAAAACACGGTACACGTGAAATTTGGTGTACAAGATCATTATTTTATTTTATTATGTTTAAACAATACGTATTTAATTACAAATTCAATTTAAAATAGGAAAAAAATTTATTTTAGTTGTGTTTGAATATTCGATATTTTATACGTCATTGTTCTGTCTTCACAAAATTTCTACGTTCATTATTTTAGTTTGTTTGCATAGACTTGATAAGTAACTAATCTAAATATTGTTGATTAATGAAATACAGTATAGCTAAACTAAATAAAATATACATACCAGTGTTTGTATCTTCTATACCATTGAAGTCGTTGTTGATATCAACTGTTGAAATTATTTAATTTAGTAATATTATTAAGTGTTATCAACTATATAATATACACTTAATACGACTCTTATAAACTAATTCAGTTTTAAAATTATCAGGTTAAAAACATAAAATATCATAACATAATATCATAATGCTCAATCCAAACATGTTCTCAAAATTAACAGTAAATATAATCATTGTGTAAGCTAGTACAAAAGTAATATTCGTTGTATTGATTGATAGACAACACGTCCTGAGAAATCACTAGTTTCTTCGTTTTGGCAACAAAAATATAACTTTATTCTTTAATGTTGTATTATAAGGATGATTTTTGATGTTAAAAATGTGAAAAAAATTTAATTCCAATAATTTCAAAATTAATATGTTTGTTTATTCTAACAATATTAATCAATTAATTATTTATAAATATTAATTTTGTAATTAAAATTTAATTTAAAAAAGAGAAAAACAATCCAGGGACATCAGCAATGTTTGGTGTATAAAAGATGATGATAGGAGAGTGTTACCAGAGGAAATGGAAGTGATAAAGAAATGGAAAGACTATTTTGAAGGATTATTTAATGAGGAATTTCCGAGAGAGGCAATTGATCGGGTAGAGTGGAATTTGGGTATGGTAGATTTAATAAGGGAAGTAGAAGTGTGGAGTGCTGTGAGAAAAATGAAAAATAAGAAATCGGTGGGACCGGATGGAGTACCAGTAGAATTATGGAAAGTATTAGGAAGTTTAGGTATACAATAGCTGACAAAGTTCTTTAATAAGATACTAGAAGAAGGAAAAATTTCAGAAGCGTGAAGGAAGAGTTGTGTAGTACCAATATTCCAGGGTAAAGGAGATGTACATGATTGTGGAAATTATAGAGGGATAAAACTTATGAGCCATAGTATGAAGATTTGGATATAAAAGGGTAAGAAGTAAGACAACTGTAACTAGAAATCAGTTTGGGTTTATGCCTGGGAGGTCAACAATGGAGCGAATATCTAGAGAAGGTTTATGATAGGGTTCATAGGGAGATCTTAAAGTGGATATTAATGAAGAAAGGATTACCAAATGTGTATGTGAACATAATTGAAGATATGTACGGAGGGGCGAGTACAAGATTGAGAAGTCTATGTGGAGAAACTGAGGATTTTAGGGTCAGAGTGGGGGTACATCAGGGTTCAGCTTTGAGTCCTTACTTATTTTCCCTGGTAATGGATGAGATAACAAAGGATATACTGGGGGAGGAACCATGGTAAATGTTGTTTGCAGATGATATAGTACTGATAGGAGAAAGTCCTGAGGAAGTGAATCGTAGACTTGAAGAGTGGAAGGAAGCTCTGGAAAGTAAAGGATTAAGGATTAGTAGAAGTAAAACAGAATATATAGAGTATGATTTTGGTGAAAGGGAATACAGAGGGAATAGGGAAAGACTAGAAATAAAGTTAAGTGGGGATGTGGTAGTAGAAGTGGAGAGGTTCAAGTATTTTAGGTCCGTTGTACAGAAAGATAGGGGTTTCGAAGAGGATATGAAACACAGGATTAAGTGTGGATGGGCGAAGTGGAGAGAAGCATCAGGTATTCTGTGTGATAAAACAATCCCTATTAGGTTAAAAGGTAAATTTTATAAGGCAGTGGTGAGACCTGCAATGATGTAGGGAACGGAATGTTGGGCAGTAGATAGAAAGATAGAACAGAGAATGAGTGTAGCTGAGATGAGAATGTTAAGGTGGATAAATGGAGTTACTAGAGAGGATAAATAAGGAATGAGTATATCAGAGGTAGTATAGGGGTAGCTTCGATAGTAGACAAAATGAGAGAGAATAGATTAAGATGACTTGGGTATGTATTAAGAAGGGAAGAGACTGAGGCAGTAAGATTAGTAAGGGAAATGCATGTTGTGGCGAGTGATATGAGAAAGGTGGGAGTAAGTGAAGAAAATGCGGGAGATAGAGTTATGTGAAAGTGTAGGTTCAGGGTTACCGACCCCAAATAGTTGGGAGAGAAGGCGAAGGAGAATAAGAAGGTGAAGCGGAGTACGAGTTTCAGCGAATTTATGAGAAATATGAATTGTTATTTAATGTTTTAATTTGATTGATTTATTTATATGTTTTCACTCGACTAACGTGTATTGTTGTTTTAACTCGACTGTTATATTTAAAAATATACATGCAACTCGTACTCTTCGCCACCGTATGATATAAGGTATAAGATATAAGGTTACGACTCAGTGAAACTCTATTGTTACAGTAATTAGAGACAGGTAAACAAAACACAATATATTTAAGTAATGGTATTCAAAACAACATGGCTACCTACATCAATTCATACTCATGTGAGTTTTCACCGAAGGGGGTATAGGGGAAAGATCCCCTCCCATGGCTATTTTTCTTAATGCAGTATATGTCAGTTTATATGTCTATAAAACCTCATTGCAGTACACATTCTATCTCTAGTCTTTATATCTAAAATTACATATATATATTGTAATATAATAACACAGCAGGTAAGTGGTAATACCTTCCAGGATAGTGCAACTCTATATAATTGCAAAAATCAATATAAATGCCCGTGCCCATTATGCTGCCAATATGAGGCAATAATTCAGTTGATGAATGGCACATCAATAAAATCAGTATATAATTTGCTAGATTTTTTAAAAGAAAACTTATAACGAGAACATTTTCCAAATTGAAAATAGTCTTAGTTAGATTTTTCTATTATACTTGTCACAGCGGTAGCTAGGGCATTTTCGAAGTAAATCATTGTAAAAACTAAACTTAAAAATATAATACTAAAAAAATATAATATATAATATAATATAATATTTTAAATATATACTACA
>JAIPRL010009874.1:0-16642 GCA_025469235.1 Pemphigus obesinymphae
GTTGGTCAAATACTTATTGAATTTTTTCAACCATTATTTTTCTTTTCTGTATGTAGTCATTTATTATGAATATCGCTGTTTTTTTTTTTTTTTTTTTTTCAATTATTTTATTATTATTTTTTTTTTTTTATCTATCTTGTTGAAAGTGTTGTTTTGTTGTACATAATGTTGAAAATTTATTCTAAAAAGAATTTTACCAGCCTCCCTTATATGTACAGATTACATTTTTTTATCCTTAAAATTTAAAAGCCTTTTAAAAAAAATGTTTCGATAGGATATTAATTATTTTTTTTTAATTTACATCATAGCAATCTCTAGTAATTGTATTGGATTATAAGGGAGTGTGATTGGGAAAAAATAGTAGGTAGAAAATGTATACAAGCGGGATTTGTACTCTAGGAATCATTTAAAAGGCTTGCAATCAAGTTTTTAATATAATATATATATTATAATTATATTATGTAATATATAAAGCCTTTTATGATATGTAAACTAATTGTCAAAAAGTTGTTTTAAACTAAGTACCATTCAAATTTCATATGTCAAAATTACAATTAAAAAATAGAATTATGTATTACTGTTTACCAAAAATGTATTTATTATTACCATAGAAAGATTTGTTTAAATATATTGATCTAATATTTAAACATTTAATTTTGAATTAAAATACAGTATTCCGTTGCATAGATGGATAATTTTGAAATATGAAATAGGTTTGGAAACTTAGTTTTCTTATACATATTTTTGTATAGACATACCAAATTTACTGGTTTTTTTTCCAGTATGTCAGTTCTGACATAAAATGTTGATAAAAATTAAAAAATTAAATTTTTTGCTTGAAATATTTAAATAGTCCATACTATAACCTTATAAAATTAAAAAATTGCTAATCAAATTAATCATTATATTAAGTATCACGGAGTGAACACTAATTAAATATAATAATTAATAACCATCATACCTCTTTATGAAATTTATAAGAATTAATAGTCATCAGATAAAAATCTCATTAGAAAATGTCTAAGCTTATTTTTATTTGATATCCCCATCGTATCTTATTAAAGATAACATTTTTTTTTTAAAGTGAATATAATATCTATTTAGTTATGTACCTATTAAAAATATATTATTTTTTTATTACAAAACTAAACAATTAATATTCATTATTCCAACCAAACTTTTTGGCCCAAGTAAAAAGGTTCAAACATTAATTTACTAAATTTACCATTGTTCAATTTGTTAAATAATTATGTATTTGTGCATAAATCATTTTATATAATTAACTTAAATGTAGTACACTGGTACTTCTAATTTATATGGCGATGCTAATAAGAATAATTGTGTATACGTTTACAATAAAATTATCTAACTTTGAATGCAATAGAAATTTTAACTAATTAAAAATGCAAGGTGATAAGGCATTTCAGGTGAATATTATGCCTGTATATAAAATTATTTTTTGGTTGTAGTGCAAAGATGCTAAAAATTACCTCGCATTGCTGTTTATAATATTTGTCCGAATTTAATTTAATACTTGTAATAACAAAGTAATTTTTAAACTATAAATGTATGGAAAAAAAAAACAATTTTTTAATTTTATTTTAATACTGCTCAATGGTGCACATGCAGCTGTTTCGACAATACTCGTGGCGTATATAATATGTGTTCCTATATTACTGTTTATTATTACATTCAGATCTGAAACAGCTGAATATCCGACTAACATTAGAATAACTTGGATTTATTGTAATTAATAAAACAATTATTTTAGGTTTAAGTTGTTTTAATATTTTGCACTGTCAACAATATTATTTAAGTTATTAACAATATTATTTTATTTTTAATATCTTGTTAAAATGTATCTAACATTTTTTTCCCAAAGTGTCATTAATTAAATTTTAAATTATATTTTGAAAAGAATAAGGAAATATTTTTTTGAAACCATAGCAAGGAATAAAAAAAAATGACATTTTCCAATGATTTCTATTTGTATTGAATAGAATACTATTAATTATATAAGTTCTACCTTTGTGAAATTTTTTTCGCATACTATTATTTATTAGTTATATAATCATTGTTATTAATCAATTTTTCAGCGGGATATAACATTTTTCATTTCCTTATTTAATAATGATATGTTAACTTACACACAGGCTCTGGATCATGAAAAATTTGGTACTATTTATAAGACATCAATGGGGACTATTGTACGTTTTTTTTTTCTTTAATGTAAAATTTTTGATGTTTATAAAAACCTAAAAATGTAAGATTATGTAGACATATTATCATTAGATTAGTAAATGTTTTTTTTTTTTTTTATTTGTGTTTTTTGATGACAGAATATCCATAAATTGTTTTCTGAACTCCAGGTGTAAATAATTGTCCTATTATTTCCTGTTTCTATATAATAATAGCTGTATGTGATATATGTAATTGTGTTATACCTATATAACTGCTTGTATTTAATGATATATTAGTTATCGAGTCCGGATTTGTATGAATTTACATATTTTTATTGAGCGTATGGGTATATAGTAATAAGAAATGCGAAAAAAAAATTTAGTGGAGAATTTAAAGGAAAATGTATTTTTCATATAAATGCATATTATAAGAATAATGGTATGTCAAAGAAACAGTGTGCAAATGCAATAATTAATTAATTCTTATTTGTTTATATTGTTATACTCTGATAATTAAAATATTAATGTATCGTATTTCCTGAAAATAGTACAATTGGTTAAAAATAAATGTACATAGTTACATTATTTCAAGATTTGAGTATAAGAAATATGGATGAAATTTTTTACATATAAACGTGTATATTTTGAATAAAATCATAATATTAATCAAAAATGCATACTTTTTTAAGCTTTTGAAATCCATACGAATCCGGATTTTAGTTATGTACTTATTTGTTATTTCAACCACCGAAATTTCAATCAAACTATAATATTTACCATATTATATTATATATGTTATCTCAACCATGATACATATCCTTTGAACCTTTTCATTTTTTTTTATGACAACATTTAAATTAAGTTTAGCTTGTTAGGATACCGAGATGTGCAAAAGTGGGCACATTATATATAGATATTTAATTCATTCATTAACTAATTAACTTCACTTGATTAAATTATCATTAACTTAACTTGACTTTTAATCATTCAGTTAAGTTACATGTAAAATAAAAAATTATGGCTAATCTATATTTTAATATTCGTTACCAAATAAGTGTATACCTAATACTTAATATGTGTCTATCCATGCCAAATCAACCAAAAGATTTAAAAATTAAACCTGGTATTAGATCTCAATGAAAATTTCTGAGATCATTCTCCTAAATGATCTAAATAAAAATAAAATTTTTCTTGTTGGGTTTTTTTTATTAATTTTTAATTTTTGAAAAATTTTAGTTTTTTTGGCATACATTAACTTTTTTTAATCTTGAATTACTTAAGTTTTATTAGTCCTAAAGAGATCTGACCCCTTATTTAAAAGAGAATTTCATAAGGTTTAATATGGTATGCTACAAATATACTTGGTGAATATTTTTACCATAGTGTTTTTAATCACTGAAAAAAATTATGTTTTTGCAGTGTTATAAGCTTTATATCTTGAAGAGTAGGTAGGGTAGGGTCTTATTGGATTAGAAGATACGACAAAAAATTAAGTTTATTACATAACTATAGCAGGGTGGTACTAAATTTTTTTATCTTGACCTATATAAGGTACGTGTTGTATACTAAGGAAAGGATATGAAAATGTGGTAAAATGACACCTCTCCCAAAACCCACTATAAATTTCAGGACATAAAACACTGCAAAAAAACATATTTTTCAAAAACACTATTAAAAAAATTTTATCAAGGATATTTAAGTAGCATACCATATAAACCTTATGAAATTTTTTTTAAATAAAGGGTCAAACATTGGTCTAATCGAACCTGAGTAATTCAAAATTGAAAAAGTGAATGCATGCCAAAAAACAACTATTTTTCAAAAATTAAACTAATTACACCAAAACTCAATAAGATGAAAAAATTGAAAATGGTCAGGTTCAGTGACTGATTGATTTAGCTTGGAATGACCCATATTAAAAAAGTAAATAGTTGGGAAAGTTTATTGTTGAATGATTGAGTCTTAAATGTTAAATGAAAAGTAAAAGAATAAACTTTTTTTTTACTGAAGGAATTTAGGTTAACTTGGTTAATATACATTAATTTTTTCTATTAACTTGCCCACCTTTGGTATTTGGCAGGTCGATTATGCTTTTTAAGTATTTTAAACATTGGTTTATTTAGGATTTTATTGTCCTTTTACTTAAATTCAAAACCAGGAAATCGGGTGGGAATAGTTTTCACAATATTGCTACCCGATTTATATTGTTTATTCGACAAAAAAAAAAAAAAAAAACCGAAAATAATGTAACAACACATTAATATATCTCTTTCCTCTCTAATTTTACCGGTTAATTCGCGTACACTAAATAACCTTAGCTAATATTGTATGGCGATTGACTTTCACGTTCTGTGACTTTTTTCGCCTCCATGATATGTTTCATGATAATAGTAACTTCCTTCCTTTGTGCCTCCGCTATTCCTAAGATAGCTCGTCGCCTCCTACTATTCTCCAGAAGTAGATCCCTAGATGGGCCTATGATGATAGCCAAAATGTCACCAGTTCGGATGTCTTTCTTTGCATGCCACCATTTCCTGCCTCACCTAGGTCCAATGTGGACAATAAAATATGGTATGGTGTGCTTAACTGTGTCATCTATCCCCACAGGGGATGCAAGAAGGGTAGAGTGCTATTTTCCTACTTTGGAGATAACTCTGAAAACACCTGTGCCCTGTAAATGTCTGCGTCATAATTAATATGGAAGCTTCATCATCCTGCCTGACCTCGGCAGATCTGAAATCATCTTCTGGATTGCAGCAAGTCTCTGAGGTTTTCATTTCCCTATGACCTAGCTGGTATATTAACATGTAACATAAAATAATTTTACAAATTAAACTAATAAGCCAAAAAAAAATTTATAACGGTCAACGGATTTCAAAATGTTCTGTCCCTTAAAAACGTTCTTCCTTGACAATTTTTCCCTCCCCTAGCTCTCCCTAAGTATTCCAATGATTTTAAAGCAAAAATAGATTTTAATGGCCCGTAAAATGAAATTAAATTTGATTCACTCTATGTGGTCGAATTCTTGTCAGGCTTTTAGGCCTATAATCGTACAAAATAATACGCCGTTTCCAATACCCTTTACAACGCTTTGTGAGCTTTATCCAGGCCTTGCACAGTTACATAATCACATGGTCAAAATATACTTGCTTTTTGAACCTAATTGGTAAATTTATTAACACTAAAAGTTGTGATCGAGATAACGAATTTATAATCAAGTACCTAATGTAGGTATATCACAGAATTCTGTGGGTATGTAATAGCACTGATTATAAATTACAATATAAATATATAATATATAATATACAATATAAATTATTATAAATTTAATTAAATAATAATTTATAATCAATGGTAATAGGTATATTATGTAAGTAGGTAGATTTGTATAATGGTTAATAAAATGTATAATTATTATAATATATACCTATAAATAGGTTATGTGTTTTAGAATGGAAAGTACGAGTATAATTTATAGTAGGTAATCACTTGTAAAGAGGAAATATGAAATATTTACGAGCGTTATTATTATTATTTGAAATTTTCTCAACATTCCCGGAAAGTTCATTCAAAACATTACTATAGTCAGTGCTCGAATTGATGGGTGGGGGGTGCGCAAGGATGACGAAGCTCCTCTACTATTTTATAATATTGTGAGAGCACCTTTACTAATTGTTTTTACAAGCATTTGAGGGAACGCTCATTTATCGAAAGCCCGAGAGTACCCCTTCTTCTATTTTTCCAATTCGAGCACTGTTACTGTCTATAGTTAAATAACGTACTTTTAAATGTCATTCTATCTCGAGTCGTGAAGTGATTGCATTACAATTAATAAATAATTATTATGGTAAACGTCTATATATTATATAATATTCTACGTAGCGTTGTTATTTGGCAGCATCAGTTATAGTAAGTATATAGATAGATTCATGGCATGAGTACATTATTATAATGAACCTCTCGTTTCCACTAACATTAAAAAGCTTTTGTCATTTGTCTATTTTAATGTGCGACCACCGTTGGTCGTTGGTACAATCGCAGAATAAAAGAATATCGAGTAGATAATAATATTATACCCGTTTAATACATATTGTGATATTATTTTATTCTGTGTTCTCCCACTACAAACACTGGAGTGGATATACTTTCGTATGTATATACCATAAGTAACGCAATTTTGAAGGGGACTAAATCCCCTAAAAAATAGTTTGTGATATAGTATTATGCAAACAATTGTATGTTGTTGTACGTGTATAATCACAGCCCACCCCCCTCCGAATTTAAAACTCAAATCATGTCTACGATATAGACTATTTATAAGTGCTTAAATACATGTTGATTGTAAAGTGAGTGGATTTCGTCAAGGGCTGAAGCCCCCCTTCCTCAAATGACCGTGTAAGTCGTAGGTTTTTTTTACCTACGACTATATATATATATAATTTTTTTTAGTGCACGTTTTTAACAGTATATGTAACTATTCTGAGCGAAGTTTCGTTGTACCTACTTTTATATTATTATAATATACGTATACGAGTATTAATGTCGGCAATAACTAAAATTAACTCATATAACATAAATACTAAGTAGGTAGCTCAATATCGGGTGAAAAAATGTACGTTCATTTTATACTTAAATACGTTTTTTTGTAAAAACTGCAAGTCTGTTTAAACCCAGTTTTTCCACGATATTCAAACATATTTTCATACCGAAATAATAAATGTAAATCTTAAAACCTAAAATTAACTCTTTATGACGAAAAAACATAAGTATTTATTAATTGTTATAAATAGGTAGCTCGAAATTAAAAAAAATAATGTCGGTAAGATAATATAGGAATAGGACCATTATTTACGGAATTGCAACGAAAGACCCATATTCGATTTTAACAAAATGCATGTTTTACCGTTTTTCCTTAATTTTTTGGATGTTTTTTCTCGCGGGCTTATCGAAAAATTATAAAAATTAAAATAATTTTTAATTTGTTTCTTTTTTCTCGTAAAATTTAAAGATGGGTGTGTACAGCGTCCTCATAATATAAGTACTGTGTATTTACCGCTTATAATCGTTGAATAATGCACACTATAGGTACCTTAATTTTTTTAGGAGCATACAAGTGCCATTAATAAATCATCTTTGGACAGCGCAAATTGCTAACAAGATTATGGCAGATAGGTATATAATATGTATTCGCCCCTTGATTTTTTTTTTTATTTAGTTAATTTCCCAAAATGAATATCTCTTCCTTTGATAATTCTAAATACGCCGTTTAAATTGTGAAATTAATAATCAAAAAAATATTTCAAGTATGTTTTAAATATATCCGATAAGTGTATAATAGTATTTAACCTTCGTATACGCACATTTTGTACAGTAATTGAACTTCTAACAATAACACAATGTCACAATATAAACGTTTACAGATAACTTGTAATAGGTATAGGAATAATAATCTATTCTATTCTATTTATCCGTATCACGCAAATAAATAAAGTACAAAACCCGATTTTGCTATGTTCTGCGTATTATTATTATTATTGTATATTGTACCATAAATATGTGTACAGATTTTTTTTATTCTTTGAAAGTGGTAACACTTGCCAAGAAGGCAGTCAAGTCCTCAAAGATCGTTTGCTCGAGAGCGACGGATATTACGCACAGGTCGCGGGCGTCAGCGCTGATTTTTCGCGTTACTGACTAGAAAATTTAATTGTAGTTGGAACTGCAGTCGATAGATGGAACCACATAATTCGGCGCATGGTTTCGCCGTCCATTCGATTGATCTGAATATTTGGATGCCTACAATAAAATCATAGATCGCGCGAGTAGAGTAACGTGAAACTTGAAATAATAAATAATTTTAATTATTTGTATAACCATGTTGAAAGGAACGGCGGCGAGAATATTTTCTATAATATTATTCTATAGGTATTTCACAAGATGAAAAATATTAAAACTGATAAAATAACAAAAATACGGTAAATTGTACGGCAAAACATTTCAATATTCGTTCTAGACACAGATATATATATATATATTTATATCTGGTTTTAGAAAAGTGATGGACAACTCCTCACCTCATACTCCGAATAATAGGACTTGTCCTGAAATTCGTGCCAACGGTTGAAGGCCCCCCTTCATCCATTATCCCATGAATGATAGACAGCTCGTCCCAAGCTCCGTCCAATAGAGTGGGTCTCATCCCCTCTTTGATCAAAACAAAAACGTCTTTAACCCCTAAACTCACACATACATATCCACAGCGAACCGGGGCATTTGCCCCTAGTGCCATTATGGTGGGTGGGCGCAAAATGTAAAAATATTTAAACTTTTCGTCCCGTTTTTGATCCCATTGATCACTTAACTTTTAATTAGGAATTGACGAATGACCTTTTTTTTTTTTTGCTTATTAAAAAGGGGGCCGCTACAATTATTTTTTGCCCCGGGCGACAAATTCTCTAGATCCGGTACTGCATATTCACCACTATAGCAAAGGTAATACTTCTTTAGTGTTGAAATATTGGTGAGTTTTTAAATATATTATTACTATGCCGGTGAGTATGCTATATTATACAGACTCTCTATAATAATATAGAGAATATTATTTTATAATGGTGCCGTAATATTATTACGGTCACACTAGCTATGCGGTCTGTCGGTTACCGAGGAAACGCAAACTAACGGTTATTGAACCGTAACGCCTGAAATAAACGCGTTATGAGGCCCCGCCACACTGCGGCGGCGGCGGCGGCGATTTTAATAACGCGCGTTTTGCACGCGGGACGCGCCACGGTCGACCCACGGAAACAACAGTCGGGACACATTGCGGTTCAACGATACCAACGCCGCTGGTAACGCGTTTCCGCAGTACGGCCAAAACGTATTGTGTTGTATTGAGCCGACCACACTGCGGGCTACGCGCTACTGTATCGGTTCCCGTTTTCGTTTTAGCATTTTTCTATAGTGTACGTACATGCCAATATTCGTCGAGTTTCAAACTGAAAACAATCATGTATTCCACCGAAAAACTAATAATGGAAGTCCAGAAATACCCGTGCCTTTGGAAAATAGATTCGAGCGATTACGTGGATAAGGACAGGAAAAATTCGTGTTGGATTAGAGTTACGGAAGAAGTTTATTCAGACGAATGGGACAATCTATCAGCTGCCGAACAGGAAGAAAAAAGTAAGATTGCAATATTGTATTATTTAAAGTCCATACGATTATTCCATAAATTCGTTAATTATAATAGCACCGTGCCTGACTAAAAATAATATTTGAAATTCAGTAAGTATTGCGAAATTAAAATGTTTCCGTTTTTATTTTTTACAAAACTCGAAAAATATCACACAACGTGTAGAAATAATTGTAAATATAATAGTAGGCAGTAAATTATATTAAGTAGTAGGTATGAGTAAGTAAACTCATATTACAAGACAATACCACCTATACAATATCCTTACATCGAATTTACGTTCAAACGAACAATTATTTCGTTAGATTCGGATAATTAATATCTATAAAAAAAAATATATTAAAATATAAATATATAATATTTTACCTTTATCCTCACTATTATAGGTACCTATAGCTAGGTAGGTACAATAGTTTAAACGACTCGTCGTTACTCGTGTTTTACTTCTGTGGTTTTACGAGAGCACCGCGGGACCGTTTCGCGCGAGTGCACGACGCGCATGTGACTATATAGGTATCTACCTACAATAAATTACTATTCCAAGGATGCCCAAACTTTGTCGTTCGTCGACAGCGTTTTATTAATATTGTGTATTTTAAAAAAAAACCAGTTCGGACAGCCCATTCTGCGAGCGTGCTAAATTCCCGGTTTCTAAACATAGGTATTTAAAATTTTTAAACAATAATCTAAAAATATAAAACAAAATGAAAAATCTCCTCAAGTCCTTATATAGTAACCAAATCAACAACAATCGTAATTCGTTACTATACGAGACATATTATGTACTAGTAACTTTGGACAGACGGACGGACACAACTATAAACTTGTGTTTAAAAATCTAAAAACTAATACATTTTCTGTAATACCTAGGTACATATTATTATTGTATTATTGACTAAGATATTTTTCATTTTATACAATTTGAAGAAAAAATATTAATATGTAGATTCAATCATTTCAGTTCATGAAATATAATGGCTATATAATAGGACTGTGAATATGTTAAGATTATAATACATTATATTATTTACATACATAATTGTTTTTTTTATCTTATTTAAACTTGAAAATCCGTCAGGATATAACAGGTGGTGGAAGTTGGTCCGTCGTCCCTTATATAGTCTTCGGACAGGATAGTGTTTTATTATTAATTAGATTGAAAGCAAAGATAAATCATTGTACTCGAAAAACGATTACTAAGCAAAGTTCAATAATATACTATTATTTATATAAATAATTATTTACAGTGGAAAAATATCAAGACTTTATCGCTATTATTTACAGAAATACAACGAAAAACCCATATTCCATTTAAACAAAATTGTGCTTTTTCCGTTTTCATTGTTTTTTCTCACGTGCTTATCGAAAAAAACGAAAATTGCCCTATCTCTAAAATGCCAATTAGATGCATTTTGCTACCGAAAAATGGTACCGCATGTATAAATTTAATCATTGATTGGATCATTTTTTCTTATAGAATTTTTATGGGTAGACATAAAATAAACACCGTAAAACCAATACATTCCTCGTTTCACTCAGAATATAAAATTGAAATGGTTATTAAAATCAGGGCGTAACTATCGGGGGGGGGGGCAATTTGCCCCCCAAAGTTCCTTCAGCAGTCGGCCAAATCGTTTTGTCAGTCGGTTATTCGTGTGTAAGGTTCAAAAGAGAAAAATAAATTCTTTTTTTTTCGTTTATTTACAGTTTTAAAGAAGTATTTCCAATTATGTGACTTTTTTTTTTGCTTATTTACAGTTTTAAAGAAGTATTTTAGGGAAATGTTTGCAGTCGTCTAAATTGTTAAACGTGTGACCTTTGCTGATACAAAAAGTTCAATGAGTTGGCCAAATTAAGACACTGTCCCCCCGCACCCTAAAAAATTACTTCGCTACGCCCCTGATTAAAATACGTCTTTTTAACATTGTATAACATTTTAAGTCTTAAAACCTAAAACTAACTCTCTTATGACAAAAAATTTCAGTATTTAAAATTTTTGGGCTTTGGGGAAAATATTTTTAAAAAAATTTTACGTTAATTTTGTACTTATATAATATGATTTTGGTAAAAATTACAAGTCTATAGATACATTTTTTCCTTAATATTCGAACATAAAAAAACACATTGTAAAACCAATTCGCTTCACTCAGAATCTAAAATAAGTATTAAATAGTCCCATTTTAATATGTTTTTTTAGTGTGGGGATTTTTTATAATTTTATAAAATTTTATTAAAAAAATTACTTTTAAATTTCTTATTTATAACAACTTGAAAACATCGTAGAAAGATTAAACAAAAAATAAATTAAGAAGATTAACATTATCTATTATTGCCCTATGTAACCATATTTTAATATGTGCATTTAAACACATTTTATGAGTTTTTAAAAAACTAATAATTTAGATATTTTTTAAATAAATATAACTTGAAAAAATTAAATATAAAAAAAAGACAATGCAGGGCACTAGATAATGTTGTTATAATTTTTTTTCATACTTCCAAGATGTTTGTGTAAGTTGTATGAAGTAAATTTAATACAAACAATTTTAATTTATTAGAAATTTATTGGCGATTTAAATTTTAGACGTATTGATTTTACAACACCAATTCAAGAAGTTAAAACGATTGAACGTGTTAATAAAATAATAATATTTCAGTTTACGTATATATTATAGTTTCGATGATAAACATTTTATTTTCCCTCTTAACTCTTAACTAAAGTTGAAAAATCTATTTTAATTTATTAGATTTAAAATATCAAATCTTTTGCCAAAATTATTAACTATTCCAATATTGTTTACAATATAACCAATATTATATTATATACTTATTACTAGAGAACAGCTGATTTATATGTAAATGCATACATTTATTAGAATAAGCTATTTGAAATCTGATAAGAAATGTGCACGATTTGTTTTATTCTCATTAAAATAATACCAATTTTATTTTGCATATTATTAACTTTTTTAACTTGCTTTGCATATTTAATGCATATTTGACATTTTTTAGTGCATATTTTTGTTTTTAACTTATATTTTCACGTGTTCTTAGATTTCAAACTATAAAAATTTGTGAAATTATTGTTCTTGAATACTAAATATTTTAAAATTACAAGTAACAACTTTCTAGGGTATAATAAAGTAACTTTGTCCAACAAGAAATGTGCGCGATTTATATCATTTGTATTAAAATAACACCAATTTTATTTTACATATTTTGCATATTTTTAACTTTTTAAACCTTTTTTCCATATTTAATGCATATTTTGAATGCTTTTTGTGCATTTATATATCCTATTTATTAAAATATTATGTACAATCAGTAGCTCTAAAATCTTGGCTCCCTCTATACTCAATATAAAACAACAACAAAAATCAATCATAAGACAACAATTTTATTTGGGGGGGGGCTAAGCCCCCAGTCATCCCACAGCCCCACCCTAGGTGCGCCTATGTGTACAATGTATACATAACTTGAAAATGTCGAAACAAATTCACGTTGGAATTTGAACAGTTTAAATCTAAAATATTCTTTGTTATTATGAAACATTACGGTCGGGTACAATATAACTTAATTTATGTAAAAATATATGCAATGCCATAATACCTATGTTATTAATGTGTTGGTGCTCTGCGTGCATATTAAATGTAATTCGTGAACTTCAAAAGCCAAATATTGGACCAAAAAATTATAATTGTACCATCGTTTTAATAAACGACTTAAAATACGTACTACATTCAGTAAAAATTAAAAATGATTTTAATATTTTATATGTGTATAGGTACACTTTTTCTAATAGAAAGATTCGAGTAGGAGTTTTTAGGTACAGATTTTTCTTGTCTTTACCTACTTATTTTAGAGATCATTTTTCGGTTAGAAGTTTTCTACACTCGTTCAAAACACAGTGTGTAGTCAAAAACAGAAAGTTAATAACCTTTTTTTTTTATTTACCTACGCTTATTTACGTTTCAAAGATAGATTTTCGGACTGGCGGATGTAATTAATAATTATTATACATTGGGCATTGGTATTAAGAGGACACTATACAGCCGATTTACAAAGGGTTTTGTATAGGCAATTTTTATGAAATTTTAGGAAAAATTAAAATCCAACAATTTAAAAATAATTAATTATATTTTAAAAGTAATTTAATATGTATAAGGTTACCTAGTATATATCAGTAGGTACCATTTTTAATTGTTGTGTTATCACGATATTTGTTAAAAATCACGTTCACACTCTATAACTAAATTTTTTCTCTGTATAATCAATGCAGAGTCAAAATGTATACATAGGTAATATGAAAGGTGGGAACATTTACTATGCCGTAGCGTGTTTTTTTCAATATGTTTTTTTGAAAGCCTAAAATCCATAATTAAAAATCATAACATTTTTTAATTTTAACTAAAAAAACTTCACGCTATGGCATAGGAAAAATTCTCGTATTTCATATTTTATATACATTTTGACTCTGCGATTACTAAAAGACAAGTTGTAGTTTTAAATCGTGAATGTATTCCTCAAATAAAGATAGATTATGAGCTATAAACATTTTTATGTAGTTAAAATTAAACATTACAGGTATTGTAACTTATTCATTACTTATTAATGATTGCAAGTTGTCATATTTACATGCTATAGGACGGTATACAGAGTATGCGATAACAGCGAAATTATTACGGTCACATGTACTATATTATACTTACAGCTGGCTAAATAATAATCGTAGACATTTTCAAAGGTATTTTTATTTTAGTCATATTTTTAAGTTCTTGAAATGTTGAATAATAATGAAAAAAAAATGTGGAAGTAGAGGGTGGAAGCAATTCACTCGTCGGGTAAGATACTGCAGGTAGTTGCTAGATAATATATTAAATTTGAAAGCAATGATAAAACATTGAATTCTATTAAACGATTTTGAGTGGCGGCTATAATTTGTGAAATAAAAATGATTTTGAAAATTTGATGACGTTACCATATGTGTATATATTATTTTAGTTATATTATAATCAAGGCAACTTTATTTTCTTATTTTACCGTTCATAAAAATATATTAAAGGTACCTAGTTTTCTTTACGTTTAAGAAAACAACTGGGAAAATCTCTGGAAAGTACGATATATAAAACGAATTTACTATCAAAAAAACTATTTACTCCATAACTTCTACTCAACTCCTTGTACTCAAAAAGTTGTTTCTAGTAAAAAAAAATGAACTATCATCATAAAACCAATTCATCACTCCGTACAAAATCTAAAATTACAAATAATAATAATTATATTTTATATTAATGTTGACTTTAGTTCAAGAATTGAGGAATAAAAAGTGGAGACATATTCGTGATGCGTACCTAAAATACATAACTAAAGAAAAAAACGGTGCAAGTGGGTCGGAAGGAACAAAAAAAAAGCCATACGCATATGCTAAAGCTATGGCATTTTTAACTCCAACTTTAAAAAAAAAAAAGTAAGTTAATTTATTTTTTTTTAATTACCTATCATTACACTATTTATTCTATATCTTTTTCTAAATATATTTGTCTAACTTTTTTATTCTATAGATGAAATATCAAATAGTTAGGAAATACATTTATCTATTTATATATCATAATTTCTTTCAGGAGAACTAATCATTTTGAAACGGCAAAAGATGAGCTTGCAAATAGTTCAGAAGATATGGATGACAACATCAGCGTCAACGTCCCAAACACCCCTGCAGAAGCAGCACATAAAATTTTGCCTCCTTCTTATATTACACACCAGACACACAAGCCCAATAAAAAACTTCGAATTACGCCATTTCAAAGTGATCTTCTTGAACATTTGAAAAAAAGCCAAGAAACTGAATTGAATCCTGACAAAAATATTGTTATGTCATTTCTTCCATATTTAAAACAACTCAACGATGAACAAAAGTTAGACTTTCAAATTAATGGCCTTCAATATTTAAAAAAACTTTTGAAACATCAAAGTTCACCTACAGATTGAAAATAAATATTAATCAATCCAATTACGTACTTGTTTATAGGTGTAAATACATTTAATTTAACGATAAAATTGTTTGTTATATATATATATATATATATTAGTAGGTATATAATTTATGATATAAGTATATTTTTTATATTAAAAGTTATAACTATGTAATCCGCCGACCACATATTTTGTCATATAGTTGACACAACTTCTTAATTATTAATTGATCCAATGGTTTGTTTAATCATATTTTCCCATTTGTAATGTGTATTACATACATTATAAATTATAATTTATATTTTATCATTATTTATATACATATATTATAATTTAAGATAATGTTATTTATTTATTTATTATTATATTTTAATGTTATGATATAATGACTAAATATATTTAAAAAAAATATTTATGTAAGCAAAATAGACTAATTATTATTATTACAAATTGAAACTAATATAGGGCTGTGCGCACAAAGATTCCAACAATCTCTCTCAACCACTGATTTTATACAAAATTAGGAAACGTGTATTTAAACGCACATGTTCAAATACTTATTTGTTAAACATTGTTTTACAAAAATTATATGATATTATCTTGAAAATATTCTCTTTTCAGATTATGAGTGAAACAATGGATTTATAGGTTTTATAGTAATGTGTTTTTTTTTTTTTTAATATGCCTGTATACCTTTTTTCAAGTATCTAGAAATAGTAAAACAGGAGTTTTGGAGTAAAGACCTTTTTTAAAGCAAATTGGTTTTATAATTATAACAGTGCTATAAATAACCAGCTATTCACTGCGTACTTATCCATAAAACTTCTTATAATCACAATCAGCCCATTCATAGAATGTTACGACAATCGGAACCATTCAGAAAATGTTTATTTAACATTATTTTACCTGTACTTTATATGTTATGACTTATATTTAACCACAAAAATACAAAATACTAACAGATTTAGCTGGGAGAGTAGTATAGGTATATCATATAATATACAGTGGCGCCCACTTGGGTTACCAAGTAATGAAACGTGCATGTGCTCTCAAGAATGACGGGGGGAGGTATTGAGTATAATGATTTTTTTTTTAAGAATCTAATTAATAGTTTAGTATAAGGTCGCGAGTACATTGGAGAGCGTCAAGCGTCGAACGTCAAGCGTCGAACGTCGAGCGTCAAAGGTGCGCACAATGCAGAGCGTTACTATTCAGCGTTGTGGTTTATTTAATATCTAGAATATGAACATTTTCATGTGTCCATTATTGCAGTATGCATCATGTCGTTCATTACGAT
>JAIPRL010009875.1:0-16638 GCA_025469235.1 Pemphigus obesinymphae
ATTGGAATCCTCAAAAAAAAAAAAAAACAAATATTTTGAACCTGATTAAAAATGAACCCCAAAAATTGAATCTGAAACCCATTAACCGGAAAAAATTTAACCCGAAAACCGTAACCCGGAAAAAATTAAAACCGTTTTTTAACCATGTATCAGAAACCCGGAAAAATTTTAACCGGTTTAAATCCGTAACCCGAAACCCGAAAAATTTTAACCCGTTTTGACTCCCTGGTCAAAAGACAAATATTATGTCTTACGAGTTATGACTTATAAGGTTAAATGTTATATTAATTTAGGTAAAAAATCTTATTCCAATAAACCTGAAGCTGCACTTGTAAATTAAAAATCAAATGGAGGTTCGACTTATCCAAATTATTTTTTTTTTTGGATAGAATATAAAAATTTTCTACAGAAAAGTAATTTTCTAAATATTGTAAAGACAATGATGTTTTTTTGTTAACAATTGATGATTTTTTTAATAACAATAGGTCCATTCAATTTCCGTGTATGGAACACAAAACAAATATATTAACACAAATAATATCCAACTTTGTAATCATGCGAATGCGATAGTATTCATTAATTTCAAATAAAAACACAACCCAGATAAATGCCAAAAAAGAAATAAAAAATTAGCTAAATACATTGTACATAAGTGTACATACAAATTAAAAACAATAAATATTTAAGATTTAAAATGATCGAACTGTATTTTTTAATTTTTAGTCCGTTTAAACATTGATAATGACATTATCTGTGTTATTATTAGTATTTTGTATTTCCACATAGATCACTATAAACCATACTTGTACCGCTCGAAACAATTGAGGTTCACCGATAATGTCTCCGATTCCAGTCTTTACTATCCTAGTCCGTGATGCAAACATATTAAAATCACAGATTATAGTGATTACAGTACAATATTTGTTATGAAAATTTGTCAACAGCTGTTATTTTTAACATCCAAGGTCACCCATTTACTTCACACAGAAATATAGGCAGTGACATAGCCCTGGTCACCAGTGTAGGTATATTTAATTTATATACCTATTTTTTTTTTTTATCAAAAATCAAATAATACAATTTTATACTTTTGCAGTTTGATATACATAGGTATTTTTTTTTTTTTTTGTAAGTCGTGAGAGGGTTTTCCAGACATGGAGGACACCCCCTCCCCCAAAAAAAATTATACCACTGATTTTAGGCACCTATACGTTTAAAAAAATCTCTAAAAAATATAAAACTAATTGAAATAATCAAAATTTGTTTCAAAGATTTGCAATCCTCATTGTATATTATTAGTTGTTTATATAATTAATTGTTTACTATTATGACAAATGTGCTCTTAACCTTGAAAATATATTAACAAATTATAAATAGGAATAGGCACATATAGTAATTGTTATTTAAATGTATAATACTATTATATTGTCAACTGAAGTTTTAAATGACGAAATTTAATTATATCACAAATGCCATAGTTAAAATTTTCAGTACCTATGTATATAGTACTTACCAATACTTTCATTTAAATACATTCTTATTTTTTAATTTAAAAACAAATTATTTAGTAAGTACCTACTTGTAATGCAAACTAATAAAAGTATATTTTACGTACAATCAAGTGTATTTTTATTTTAATAGATTCATCTTTACTTAAGGACTAAGGGTATTACTAATTAAGGGTATGATCTTTGAAGGGATTAAATGTAATTGTTCTTGAAGATAAAAAGATTCGAAAATATGTATATGTTTATTATATATAGACGTGTTGTGCTAGTTGGAATATCGAAAATAAACATTAACGAAATAAAATTAATTATCCTTTTATTCATTCCAATTCATTAAAAATGTAGGTAGTAAATTTGCAGGGTTTAACAAAACTGTGTTTTATACAGACGTAGTTTTACCTTTAGTTTCATTATAAAGGTAGACGGTTTAATAAAAAAAGAATGGCAGAATAATTTATTAAGTAGGTATTAATATTTATTAATTGAAATCATTTAGATACATTCTTATTGTATTGTTTAATATTTATTAAGTAATTATCGAAAGTCTATTGTAAATATTGTAAAAAAAGTACCTATTTAGTAACAAAATATACACACTCGTTTATAAATTATTGCCAATTTCTATATTTTCCAATTTTATTTAAAATTATATTTAATTATTTTAATTTAGGAAGACATTTAGATATTTATACCGAATTTATGTTTTATTCCATATGAAACTTAATATTTTATATATTCAATATTTGAATTTTAATTGTTATCCATACCTATCAAAAATATAACAACATACAAGGTGTGTTTAATATACAATAAATGTAAATATTTATTAATAGAAAAAAAACGATATTTTATTTTATAAGAACAACTTAATTTAATTGTTTAATGTATATGCATACATAATAGTAAAATTTTTAATTATTATGAAACATTAAAAATAAAAACATCGTTATTATAACATAATAATAGACATTTTTAGTATAACATTTTTTTATTGATCTTGTATAACTGAAACAAACGGTACTTCAATTGGTTACAACTGTTTTAAAAAATAAATAGGTAATGTAATAATGTACTACAATAATAATATGTTTTACATTTTCTGACTTTTTTGTATATTAAACATTTTTTTAACGAAAAAACTTTCTTATGACCTATTTTATTGTTAAGCGAATCAACAAGGGATAATAAGTGGGTATACTTATACAATAAGTTAACAAACACTATACACGTAAGTAATTAAATATATTGTACTTCGCAAAGCCTTTTGGGCCTTAACATTTTAATTTAAATAAATTATAATATAGGTAGTAAAACAAAACTTGGTTTTGATATATAATTTTGCATAGATCTAAAACGAAAATAAATAATGTACTCTTTAATGAAGATCAATCGTCTCCACCAGTCATGACTTCCATGAACTCTGTAAACAAAAATATATTTAGGTAGGTATTTAAGTATAATATATTTATGCGTTTAAAAATATATTTTTTCATTATTCATTTTTGAGGTGTAGGTTGTAAATAAAAATTGGCTAAGAAATTTTTAAAATATAATTTTGTGCAAAAAAACAGTGAAAATATTACTATATCCGTATAATTTCTATAGACTAGATTATTTGTTGGCTTCTATTAAAAAAAAAAAAAAAAAAATTAAAATTATATTTGTGATATTTACTATTGTTTACCCTGCTTTTTACATACCATACCACGGAAATGATTAAATATACCTATTGTGTGTTTGCCAGAATTGAAAATGCAGCCAAATAGTTATAAGGCGAATTAAGATGTTTAATTTAAGAGGATGTCAGCGCGGTCATTTTTAAGTGGTTATATATAGGAATTAGGAAATTTTAAGAAAAATTAAAATCTTACAATTGAAAATTTTTATATGCATATTTAAAATCACTAGTAATTGGTGCCATTATTATATCATTTTTTATTATGGTTGATTTTATGAAATAATACAATTTTATTGAAAATATTACTTTTGAATTTCTCTTTTATAACAACGTACAGATATCTTAGAAACATAAAACAAAAATCAAATCATAAAAAACAAAATTATTTAGTGCCCTACGGAGCCGTTTTTCGATTTGTATATTTAAACATGTTTTATGAATTGTTAAAAACTCAACATTTTACATTTTTTTTAAATAACTATAACTGTTAAAAAAATTTAAATATCGTAAAAAAGCTCTATGAAGCTCTAGATAATGTAGTTATTTATAATTTGTTTTTTGTTTCATATTTCTAAGATATAAATAATTTGTTAAAACCATGCATTTTTCATTGAAAATTGTTTGTGCTGACATCTTCTTAAGCCAACATAATATATAATATTAGGTATATATATTGTATAATAATTAACTACACTAGTAATATTAGACATGATGTTTTCGGTGAAGTATATGAACATATATCAATAATTATCATTTTTTAGTTTTACGAGTAGATAAGATGAACTTAAGTGGATGACATACATATATAATATAGTACTTGGTAAAATTGCGATAATAAGAATAACTGAATGTTAATTACTTTATGATATCTATTTTAATACATAGATACCTTACGTAATTTAAATCTAAAACACGTTTTATTAAATTGGAGAAGGGGTATTTTTAATATAATTGTGGACTAAAAGACATAAAATAAATTAATATAATTGATATGTTTTCTTATCACACATTACATATCTATATTATTATAATTTTATGACAATATCAAACGTATTTATTATTTATTAATATATTGATTTCAACACACGTTCTATACAGTACAGTTTACTTATTTTACGACTTAATACATATACAAATATGGTGACCAGACGTACTTTTTTTCGTAGGACAATACTCTTTTTTTATTGCATTGTCCTAGTGTTTTTAACAATAGTATTAAGTACATAACATTGTATTTTTTTTAGAAAATATACATTATTATGTACTGTATTAATGTATACCTACGTAGTATTTTCACGTTTAAAAATGCATTTATTTTCAGTGTATTCAGTTTCAAAGTATTTTTATCATATGGTGTATTTGGTCTATGTTGAAACAGATGTTTTATATAAATTGAAAACATATTAATATTTTATATTTTCTTCTATGCAAAATCAAAAATATTTTATAGTTATTTACCGATTTTACGAAAAATAGGGGCCGAATACCCCACCTTAAATATGCACTTGAAAGACACACCACTAATTAATTGTCCTTGTAATGAAATTATTTAAAATATTCAGTTTTTTTTTTTTGGGGGGGGGGGGATTCGAATATAAATAATAGAGTGTTCAGGTAAAAAAAAAAAACATGTATTGATGGGAGATGTTCTATAGGTTATGGGAAACATTGTAGCAGTTTACACATTGACCAACCCCACAAGGGATGGTTTTTTATGATAAAGGAGTATAAATTTTATAATGTACTTTTTTTTTGGATTTTTATATCTGGTCACCTATATAGATCACTTTAGAAGATTTAAAAAAAATACGTATTCTTAGAAGAAAAAAATAATTACTTTAATTTATAAAGCTTACGTAACAAATACACTGAAGCTTAACAATGAAGAGTAAAACAAAACAACTTAAAAACCAGTATTATTTATTAACAAAATTAGCAAAAATAAAAATCGAGAACCCAGATGCATAAAAAAAAAAAAAAGGAAATCAATGAATTTTATCGTTACCGATTTGATTTGGTCGATTTTCTATAAATTATATTAAAGGAAATCGATTAGGTACCTAATATTTTCTTTTTAAAAGGAGAAGTTTCACATGTTATTACACCTGTGTAGTATTTATACATTTCAAGTATTTTTTCACACAATTATTCGAGACCATATTGATGAGGCAAGTCCGCAAACGCCAAAAAAAGATTACTGGCATTCTTCCAGCGTTAAACATATCGTTTCACTCAATATATTTTTAATGTTTTTCTCCCCGTGTTTCTCTTATCTTGAGTAAAAAAAATACCAGTTCTTATGCGAAAAATGCTAGAATATTTTCAAATTTGATAGATTTATTACTTTTTTTTTCTGATTTTCATATAACTATTAGAGGGTTCGTCGTATTTTATAGTTATATTATGTACAATGTACATGAATACCTACTAATGTACCTATATAATATACTTGCATATATTATATAATATATATATATGAGATGAAAATGATAAAACAGTGAAAAATATTAGTGGTGTATTATTATCCATAAAAATGTATTCCGTTGTATTATATATTGTTATATTTGATTATTTTATATCTTAAACATTATTGTTATTTTCGTCCTGTATTATTGATTTAATATGAAAAATGACGAAAAAAATACTATGTACTTTAGGCATTCGTTTTTAGGACATTGTGAATAATATACATATATCAACTCATCTTGTTTCATATTTTACGAAAGCAAAAGTTTTGTATAATATACATTTGTGGGTAAGAGTGTATTTTCGAAGTATCTTCTTGTGTTTTAAAGTCACGTAAAACATTATCATTTTATCAAATTGTCTTTTGGTAAGAGCTACGTAGTGTTAAAATTTTTTTATTGGTACCTACGTATTTATTCTATGAAATATATTGTATAAATATTAGTCATAAAAATAAAATAAGTATATATTAACTATCCTTATTTCCAATTTTAAATGCTCAAAATAAACATTTTTTAATAGATAAATACTTACCTAATTATATTTTAATTTGAAATATGTCATTTTCAAATGTTGTGCATATGGATAATAATTGTATTGAAATGTTATATTTTCACCGTGTGAATAATCACATAAAACATATTTATGTTTACCGGGTTTATGTATTTTTGTTTTTTTATGTTTATCAACTCAATATTTCTACGGTGATTTCTACTCTTTATCGTTTAAAAATTAATGTTATTATAGCTATAGGTAAATTAAACAAATGATATTATACGAACCGTCAAAATCAACAGTTCCAGAACCGTCAGAATCGATTTCCTCTATCATCATATCTAGGTCTTCGTTTGTTATTTTGTCGTCTAATTCTTTAAGAATTTCTCTCAGAACAACCGTGGTAATGTAACCGTTTCCTATCGTAAAACATAATCTTTTTTTAGAAGAAATATAGAAGAAATATTGCAATATTTAAATGCATTAAAACCTTCTTTGTCGTATAATCTAAACGCTTCTTTTAATTCCGCCATCATGGCCTCTTGGTCTTCTGGCTCATCTTCGGTTAGGAATCCAGCTGCAAGCGTAACGAATTCTTCGAATTCTAGCTCTCCCGACCCTGAAATAAAATAAACATTACAAGAAATTCGCAGCCACTGCGAATATTTATGTAGACATAATATGTCATAGTATTATTATTTATTTAAACAGAGAAAAAAAAATCAATGATTGTGTACCTAATAATCACAGTGTAATGTGCCAAAGTAAGTTAAAATAGTTTTACATCCTATTATTTCCCAAATTCTAACATGCTCTTAGGTTTGCATCTTCACATATTAGTGGAGCCGAATACGGTCCTTGGTAGCTACGATAAACATAGCTACCAAATTATTGGACGGGTTTGGTAATTATGGCCGACTTGCACCAGATACCAGACGCCACTATAGAAAATCTTGTTGGCTACCTCATTCGCTACCTGGGAGTCAAACCGGGGACGTCGTTCGCCGAAAAACGCATTTCGACCATTCGACCACAGCCAACCCACATGCCAATATAAAGTCATTTATTATAATTTGTATGAATGCTACCTATTACTCATTTATTACGAAATATTTGTTTTAAAGTTAAATTCAATAAGTTAATTTCGACCAACTCAAATGTTATTTATTCATTGAAATGGTAATTTAATTTATCTATAATTATATACATAATATAAGTGATATAAAGAATTAGTGAAAATATTTCGACTATTAATATACCTGTGTATAGGAATTATTTTCTATTAAGAGAATCGAAGTTTAGTTAAACTGCCTGAAAAAAACTCAATTGTCCAAAAAACTTTTATTAAACTAATTTAAACAAGGTTTATTTGTGGTGGATATTTTCCCTCGTCGTGTAAAAATCTCGACGAAATAGAATTAATTAATCAATTGGACCGAAAAAAAAAACCGATTGGAATTGGAATTATTCGGAATTTACTGGAGAAACCTACTATCGAGAATTAAAAAAAATATTAATTATAATTGAAAGTTAGTTATTTGAACTATTTATTTAATTTATAATGTTTTTTTTTTTTAAAATTAATTATCAGAATATTATTGTGATTTATCTCGTGACTTATTTATAGATCATAGCTAAAACATACCATAATACAAGGTTTAAGTATATATTTGAATTAAATTTATTATATTTTGTTCGTTTTAATCATTGAAATTTACTTTTGTTTTTTATAGCGAATAATAATATATAATTTTGCAGTTGTAACACCGTTTTATTTTTGAATTTGTTTGCTTTGATATTTATTATATTTTATTGAGTACAAATTATATAACTGTGCAGTTGCTATGTATTTACGTCGCTCGATTTTTCTAGGTGTCTCCAAAACTCTGACAAGGGAATGTAAAAAAAATCTTTGTTATTGAAACTTGGCCAGAAATTATAATTTACGTGTCTACAAATATTTTTATTTTTTAACTACGTTTGAAACAACTAGATTTAAAAAATTTTACACAAGTATTATTAAATTTATAGCTATAATTGCACAATAAATCAATCTATACTAGGTTTTATATAATATTTAATATGATATGTGCATGGAATATACTTAAGACGGTACCTACCTATTGAAAAAAATTACAGTTATGAAATAAATATACACATTTTTAGCAAAACATGTATACATATTGTTAAATTAAATATGTTTTTAATGCAATTTTAAGTAGTTTGTATACAGTTATTAAATATAAATTTATAATATAACATATTTTTTGTTTTGTTTACAGGTAAGTGTTTTAAATTGTATCAAATAAACTAAAAGAAATATCGCCAACCGTACTACATCCATCGTTGGTAATTAAATCAGTATTTATTTTACGGTGTGCAATGCAACTCTAAATTTTATGTTGATATTTATAACACCTATATATTATATTGATATTTATAACACCTATAATCTATATATTATATATACTATATGTATTAGTAGAGTACCTTGTAGAAGTATATCTCTGCAGCATAATAATGTTTAGCTCAACTTATTTATATTAATAATTATAAGCCATTGTATTATTACATTTTTTCTACTTTTGAACTTTTAATTTGTTGAATGGGTAAGGTAGTTAGTTACGTATATAAGTAGGATTAAATTTAAACACTCACCATCCGCATCAACTTCAGCAATGATTTCTTGTAGCCGGGCTTCGGAGACGTCGTGACCCAACATTTGCAGAATCGTACCGACCATGTTGGTTTCGATAAATCCTTTATCTTGAGCGAAAGCATCGAAAGCTCGTTTTAATACTAAGACAAATTTTTTTATAATTAGTTTGTTAGACACATTTTGCTAGCTGGTATATGAAATGTGTTATTGTTAAAATCACTCATATACTCACGAGAAATTTGGTCCTTGTCTAGATCGTCCTAAAACAACATAAAATAATATTATTCCGTGTAAAAAAAAAAAAAATAATACCTAATAAAATCTTCGTACGAATTAGTAAACCGTGTATCGTTTAAAATGTTAACTTACTTTGGTGACCATTTTTTGTGTTTGTTAAAAAAAAAAAGATTTTCAGTAAAAAATCTGTCTGATACAGACAATAGAGCTGTTTTACTCTCGAGTGAACGAAGTCGTAAAGAGCGGCCAAAAATTGTAAGGTGACTAGTGGAACTCCGAGGGACTGACGCGTAGACGTCATAAAATTAAGTGGTCCCTAGCCAAGTACTAACGATCTCCCTCCTGGCTGTTGAAGTTAAAATTAAGCCTATGTATTGTATTTTACCTTATAAATGCTAACTCTATGCATATTTTATTCTTTTAAACGCCATTGTACAATTGCGTACAGTATTCTTATGGGATTTTTCGAGTGGCGTAATTAACTACTCGTAGATTATAACGAACTCTGGAGTGGATAGAGAGTTTGTACGAATACAATAAATGCAAGTAGGTAAAATATATAGATATGCGTATGATGTATCATGTATAAAAATAACACGCAAGTATTTCGTATTTCCGTATGATGCTGTGTACGAGCATTATTTATGTACGTGTGATAATACTTTCGCTAATATTTGAAATTTAGTTATTTTTCGTGTATAACAGTACCACGCCATATGTTTTACATTGTTAATTTGGAATCGAAGGAAATTTTATAAATAAGTTGCATATTGGACACTATTCTGGCACTCGATTATGGATCGGCTAGGTTTAAATTTAAATGTCCGTTTGGCGCACTTACAGTGGGAACACATTATGCAATTGTATCGATTGTTGTGGTACATTCATACCAAAAACCATATACCTACATGTGGTTTACGCACGTACTCCATAGGATTATTATTTATGTAGGTACTCTATATAATCTTACTGTATTATATATGTATATATATATGTATTGTGATAATAGCTAATAATATATACACAAGGTAATTTATTTATGTAGATATTAATAATGCTTTATGTTATGACCTAAAAATTAAAAATTAAAAAAAAAAAAAAATAATAATAATAATAATATAATATTATTATATTATATATCCGAAGTCGCAATATTATACACTTTTATTTTGCGTATACGTATTTCAACAATTAAGTTGTCATCTTCAGCGCGTACCAAAAACTAACCGTCGATATATATGTAATATAATATATTTAAATTTATTAAACTATAGAACTATAATTTGTAGATATTGAACATTCCATAATGACTGGTTTAGAAAAAAAGTCATCAAATTCCTATCTCTATAGTTTTGTCAATTCATTTTTTCAAAATATCAAACGTACCCATGCATAATATTGAATATTATATATGTATATGTAAAGATTAGAATTTAGATTATGAAAAGTATTATTCCTTCCATATATGTTGATATGTTTATATCTAGATTTGTATGTGCATTTTATGTAGAAATACGAGTTTATTCTAAATATATTTTATATAATAATTATATAGCCTGATATTATATATAGGTAGGTATTTTATTAGAAGTAGAATGTGGTAATTTTAATATTTCGAAAAATTGTAATTGGAAACATTAGTTATAAATGCCGTAGGTATTTAGATTTTTTTTCATGATTTTGAAATATAAATTTAGGATTTATATTTTAATGTGTATTAAAATTGTTTTATTTTTAAAAGTTTTTTTAGTATTTTCAAGGAAAATATTAGGATGCATGTATTATACCATTTATATTTCATTACATTTTTTTACTTAATAATTTTTTTTTTATATGAATATAAAATATCATTTGTAGTTTGGTACCTACGTTATTTTTTATATACCTACCTATATGTAATTAATAATGAATATTATTTATTTTTTTGTCCCGTACGCATCTTTAATTTTATGGCTTATTTCCCAACCAATTAGTATCTAAATTACTCTCTGCACAATATTATCGGTATACTTAAAAAAAAAATGAAAAATAAGAACTTTTGTAAATAAGCAAGTGTATTACGAATAGTTATTAATAATCATATTATTTTAAATTTTTGTAATGGATCATTAGTTAATAATTTATGTTCAAATACATTGTTATTAATAATTTATATGCTAGCAATTAGCGAAATTATAAAGCCCACGTAACCCTTTTATTTTACTTTTCTTAGATAATTATAACTTATGTTTTGATAAACGTAACCTTTAAACGATCAGATTTATTAAAAAAGTTAGGAAAGCCCGGTTTCTAAACGTATTTTAAACAATAATTAAAAAATGTAAAACAAAACGAATAATATCTATATCCCTACTAATTAAATCAACAATCAAACTATATGTTAGTAACTATGGTCGGATATAATGGGGATATAAGGTGTCTAAACTTATGTTTAGAAACCTAAAACAACACATTTTATTTAATATGTATAATTTGTGTGGATGATACTTTTTTTAAATTGTTATACTATATATTCATCTTAGCTTTGGAACATCAGTATAGTTGTACATGAGTCATGGTTAATATCAGTAGTGGCTCGTGGGTGAAATATCTGGTGGTGCACAACCAAAAAATATTACGGATTAATAACAAATATATTAACAATATTATATTATGTTATTTTCTCTAAAATTTCGATATAATACGAGTAGTTAGGTAATAATAATAATAATGATAATGCTAATGATAACGAACGTGATGTCATTCATTTTATTAAGAACATACCTATAATTCATATAAAATATACTTGAATTTACCTTATGCCTATATACCTTGATAAGTGATATCCTGATAACATCTGAAAAAGGTAGATAATAATTAATTTATTTGGAAAGCTAATCGAATTTTTTTCGTTTAAATATTTATAACTTCAGTAGGTATACAAACTTTTAGTATCAGTTAAAGTCAAATGTGTAGGACTAAAATCGAAAGAAAACAAATCAAGTAAACATCTAGAGTAAGATATTTTAAAATACTGCACATTGTTTTTGCCACTTCGAATCATTTCAAATCTTTATTTATTTAGGAGATATTACATCGAGTAAATCCTCGTGAGATATTTTGCGTGTGTGTGCGTTTTACATAACAACCAAGAAAAATAGCTGTTTTATTCAATTATAATTAACATTTGATGGATATTGTATATTTTATACTCATTGCTTAGATTTGTATAGCAATCTTGTTGCACATTATAACTTGGGTTTAGGATAAACGTACTTGAGTTGTTTTGTTTTATTCATTGGTACATTTTATGTACCTATACACAATATTTGTAGAAGTTTCTATTTAAAGTTATGTTCTATGATTCCGGTTAACTCCCTGAAGCAGGTAATAAAATAATATAATTTGAGGGTGATCTATGTATAAGGTAAAGTTTTACCGTGCATTTCATAACAAAACATACAGGATTTTGCCTTTAACTAAATTAACTTAAACATCATTTTGTTCGTCATGTCAACTTCCTTCCTCACTTGCCAGTTTTAAATTATAGGACCCAAATTATTTACTTATTGTGTTTCTAACGTGTTTATACCTAATATATTAGCAATTACATTTCACTTTATCTACCTGTTTAATATTGTTAAATTCAACATATTTCAAATCAGCTACATTCACTGTATATGCTCGAAGTGATAACAAATGTGAGTTGTTACAGTTGTGATGTGAACAGTAATACTAATTTAAAATATAATATCATTTTAAATTGTGTTAATATATTAATGGTAAATGAGTTTTACTAAAAAATGTTCATTATTCAACATTGTTTCCGTATAAAATACTTTATAATTTGCATTTCTTTTTTGAAAATATGACACGTATAAAATGTGTATAACGTTATACATATTTAATGCTGTGAAACGTTTGGAATATCTTGTAGTTCCATTTTCATTGGTTTAAATAAAAATAAAGTGAATAGGTGTACACTATATAGAAATACATTTTTATGGCTGGTTTATCACATATAAATAGTTATATAATATATTGAAATATAGTATGTTTCAATAAATACAGCAATATATACTTAATAAGCTGACAATAAAAATGATAAAATGATATGAATGTATAAATATAAATAATTTCTGTTTTTTCTATATAAGGTTCACAAAAAACAATATTGAAGTGATAAAAATAAATATATAGGTATATTATAAATAATGACAATATAATATATATAGGTCTTACCTTCACTTTTCTCATATCACTTGCAATCACATCTCACTTTTTTTTCGGTCTTCCTCTTTCTCTCTTTCCATCAACATACTTCATCTATCTTCATCTATTGTCCCCAATTTTATCAACTATCGAAGCTACTCCTTTACTATCTCTTACTTTATATATATATATATATATATATACTCGTATACCTCTGAACATAGGCGGCACTTGGTAAAAACTAGTGATGGGCACTATCGAATAATAACTATCGAATAATTCGATAGTCCGGCATATTCGAACTATTCGATAGTTTCGAAAATATTCGAACTATTCGATATATTCGAACTATTCGATATATTCGAACTATTCGATATATTCGAACTATTTGATATATTCGAACTATTCGAACTATTCGATATATTCGATATATTCGAACTATTCGAAAATATTCGAACTATTCGATATATTCAAACTATTCGGGATGCAGATGGTGTTGTTTACACGAGAGATGAGAAATTATATACAAAATACAAAACCTATGGGGAATATTGCCACATATTGCATTTTAAAAATAGTCATATAGTATAATATAAATTATAAATTATAATATGCCTAATAAATAATAATTGACAATTGTATAATATCAAATAAATATTCTCTACATTTGAATGAAATATTGGGTTTCATTCGATTATTTGAATTCATATAAAATAATCGGCTTATTCGGATAAAAACTATCCGGTTTATTCGAATAAAATATTCAAATAAAAACTATTCGTTTATTCGAATAAAATATTTGAATAAAAACTATTCGAATGAAATATTTGAATAAAAACTATTCGAATGAAATATTCTATTTATTCGGTTATTTTAATTTAAATGAAAAATATTCAAATATTTTTCGCATAAAAATCTATTCGGTCACGTAAAATAATATTCGAATAAATATTCGATAGTTTATGCCAATAATCAAATACTATCGATAGTCCCAACTATTCGATAGTGCCCATCACTAGTTTTTATACAAACATAAAAATAATTATTAATCTATGTTTACAGTGATGTATGTTTATGGTGTAAAAGATTATTGTATAACATTAAAAATAAAATAACTCGAAAAACATCAAGAGTATTCTTTTCACCAAACAAAAAAAAAAACTTACGGAGCTAAGAAAAATAAAAAATACTGTTGTAAAAAATCTCTCGAGGGCAACAAGTAAAATTAAAAAATTACAGTTTAGATTAAATGCAATTCAAAACGAAATGAAAGCAATATCTAATGTTAGTCTTCAACAAATAATAAAAAATAATAATATACCGACATGTCAAACGGACTTAATATATGAAATATTTAATGCATCAAAAGTAAAAAATCCTAAAAATCGAAGATACAGCGAGAATTGGATGCTATTGTGTTTGTTATTTCAGTTCAGGTATATAATATTCTTTGTAAATAAAATATGGTACATTTTTGGGCACGGGTTATTCTGGATATAAAAATAGTTTTTGTTAAATAAATAGTTAATTAAAAATTTAAATATTAGGTACCTGCCTAATATATAATATAATATTACCTACCTACTTCTCTAATAATGATATGATGTAATTTTTTTAGATCTCCAAATGGATACAAATTTTTGAGAGACCAAAACATTTTACCACTTCCTTGTATTAATACAGTAAGGAAACATTTATTGGCGGTAAAAATTAGATGTGGGTTCGATGTAAATTTATTTAAATTGTTGGCCCAAACTTTTTCATCAAAGAACAATTTTCAAAAAAAAGGTATTATTCTCTGTGATGAAATAAGTTTAAGAGAAAGTCTAAGTGTCAATGTTAGAGAACTTTCATACATTGGTCTTGAAGATTTTGGCAATGAGATAGATTCCAAAAAAGGAAGTGTCAAAAAAGCTAACCACTGTTTAATATTAATGTGGCAAAGTTTAGCTGAGAATTATGTTCAGCCTATAGCAGTGTTTGCTTCACATGGTCCTATAAAAGGTAAGTAAATATTTAAAAAAAGACTTATATTTGTACATTTCAATATAAAATTATAATTCAAAATTTTAAACATTTTTATTTGATTTTAACTGTATAGGAATTGATCTTGCTAAATTAATTGTTAAATCAATTATTTTAATTGAAAATGCTGGAGGTCAAATTGTTGGTGTTACGTGTGATGGAGCAACAACTAATCGTAGTATGTGGACAATGTTAGGGGTAAATAAAATAAATGTTCTATACTTTTAAAATATATTGTATAAAAGTTTTGTAAAATTGTTGTAATACTGATTGCATTAATATAGGTATCAGGAAAAAAAGATGATTTTTGTAATTTTTTTGAAAATCCTTTTGATTAAACGTAATAGTATTACAAAAGTATGCCCAAAGATGACCAAACATCACTTTGAATTGAATAATCTTTCAAAGATGAAAGTGAAATATACAATCCAGGTGTTCATACTATTTTTTTTTTATATTTATACATGTAAAATAATTTAAAATAATTTATGCTTTGGAAAACATGCTAATATTCTAATTATTTATATTTTATAATACTCTTAATTAGGTATTTAGCAAATCAATGGCTATAGGTATTGAACTATATAAACATAAAAAGTATGATGGCTTTGAGGACTCCGAAGAAACTGTTAAATTTACAACTACTATAAATAATATATTTGATGCACTAAATAGGAGACACACATTCGAAGGAATAAAAAAAAAATAGTCATGATTTTGAGGTTTTCTATGGGTTGCCTGTGTGTATGTTGCATGTTCGTGTTAAGTGTTTATTATATGTTATGATGTAAATACAATTATAACTAATATAAGTATAGGTATATGTATTAATATTTATGTTTGATTTTAGGTATTAACAGTGTTCGGTAGTAACGTAACGTACGTTACTCGTTACTGTAACGTAGTTACTTTTTCGAGTAACGTTATGGTAACTTCGTTATTTATTTTTTGAAGTAACGCAAGAGTAACTACGTTAATTATTTATAAGTAACTTTGTATAATAACGAGTTACATTTTTATCAATGATGAACAAAAAAAAAAAAATAATATGTATATATATAATATATATAATATATATAGGTACCTACCTACCTATATATTTTAATAAATTTGTCTAAAATCAACTAGGTGCATGACTGTGTATGCATAGAGAAAAAATTCTAACCAGCTTTTAGCGATTTTAAGATAATAATAATAATAAATTGATAATAATATTCGTGGAACATGCCACAATATTATATTTTTAATTTTAGATGACGAGTATAATATATATAGGTACCTACCTACCCTATTATATTAATATATTTATACCTATATATTCCCATATACATGTATTAATATTTAACATAACATCATTTATATGATTATATTATGATATA
>JAIPRL010009876.1:0-16636 GCA_025469235.1 Pemphigus obesinymphae
AAGTCGGTTTGTCGGGATATTCGTTTCGTCTCGTTCAGGCAGAGAGTTGAGAGAATCGCCAATCAAAAAGTGCCCGGGAGTGAGAGCGGATAAATCGGATGGATGTGAGGATATAGGTGTTATAGGACGGGAATTAAAAATTGCTTCTACACGTATTAAAACCGTATTTAATTCCTCAAATGTTAATTAGGCGTTACCTAGTGTCCGATATAGGTGAGATTTCATAGCTTTCACGGCGGCTTCCCAAAGCCCGCCAAAATGTGGTGATCTGGGTGGTATAAAATGCCACTGAATATTCGATTTTGTTAAAGTATTCTGAACCTGTTCTTGATGTAAAGCAGATTTAAAAAGTTTGTTTAAATCCTGGAGCCGGTAATTGGCGCCAACGAAATTAGTTGCGTTGTCCGAGTATATGTCTGTGCAGAGACCACGTCTATCGCAAAACCTTTGGAGTGCCTTTAGAAATGCTTGGGTACTCAGGTCTCCCACCAGCTCTATGTGCACGGCCTTAGTGGTGAAGCATACAAATAAACAAGCATAAGCTTTGTTTTTACGCGCATTTCGGCGTAAGCTGGTCTTAATATAAAATGGACCCGCGAAATCGACGCCTGTTCTTTTAAAATCTCTTTCTGGATGTACCCTCGACTTCGGTAAGTCACCCATGATAGGTTGTACAACTACTGGTTTGTACTTGAAACATTTCACGCAACGATGTACGACGTCGCGTGCGATATTTCGACCGTTGAGCGGCCAATATTTGAGGCGAACAGAAGACAACATAAATTGTGAGCCGCCATGCATAGATTTTTGATGTTCGTGTCTGAATATCAATTTTGTGATATAACCTTTTGCTGGTAAAATAATCGGATGCCGTTGGGACTCCTCTAAAGTAGACGCGTTTTCCAAACGACCACCCACCCTGATCAGACCATTTTTATCCAAAAATGGACGAAGACGTAATAATTGACTTTTAGAGTGTACTTGATTAGATTTTTGAAAGTCCAAAATTTCTTGCTCGAAACTACTGGCTTGAACTAGCTTAATAATACTAAGTGTCGATTCTTCTATATCACTTACACGTAATGTCCCGACTAGCTTTTCGTTTTTGGAAGCGTTATGTGCAAACCGTCGGCAATATGCAACAACACGTGTTAGTTTTGTTAGGGAGGAATATTTTTCTAGAATGGAAAAATCGTATCTCGTCGTGGATATTACGTGTGATACTGTTCTTTCTTCCATTAAAAATTCATCACCTTGACAAACATTATTTTTTGAATTCGGCCAATCCAAAAAATCTTTAGCCAGCCACTGCGGTCCCTTCCACCACAAATCCAAATCATTAATTTGCGTAGGACAGCAGCCGCGCGAAACGATATCAGCGGGATTGTCCTTGGTGCTGACGTGACGCCATTGAGATATGGAAGTACTTTCGTGTATTTCACCAATTCTGTGCGCGACAAACGTTTTCCACCTTGACGATTCCGAAGATATCCATGACAAAACTATAGTGGAGTCAGACCAATAATATTTGCGTTCAATGGGTAAACGTAAACTTGACGCGTATTTAACTGAAAGTCGTGTCAGTAAAACGGCGGCCAATAACTCTAGACGCGGTAGTGAAACTGTTTTTAATGGCGCAACTCGTGATTTTGAACAAATTAAATTTGTAGTGACTTCACCGTTCGTATTTCTTACGCGAAGATATAGACACGCACCGTATGAAGTCAGAGATGCGTCCGCAAAACCGTGTAATTCTATATCAATAATATCACTATTGCCTATAAGTGAGCGCCTAATTACGAATGAGTTCAAATGTATCAAATTTGCACGGCACTTTTGCCATTCGTTTTCAATTTTGAATGGTAGTGTATTGGTGTCCTAGTCAATATGTAGCTGCCACAATTTTTGCATGATAATTTTGAAAAGAATAACTATCGGGCTTATCAGACCCAATGGGTCGAATATTGACGCGATTTCGGACAGTATTACTCGTTTTGTATTTCTAGATTGTTTATTGTATGGTAAAACCTTATACTGGTAAGCATCGTTTTCCCGATTCCAATAAAGACCTAAAATCTTTGTAATATTTTCGACGGAATTCAAATCCTGTTCATCGTTTCGATCCGGTAATACTTCCACATCAATTAATAATTCGGGATCGTTGCTTGACCATTTGCACAATTCTAGATCGGCATTTTTAAGGATGATAATTAGATCATCACGTAGTTTCAACGTATCTTGTTTTGAAGCTGCTCTTCCGAGGAAATCATCTACGTAAAAATCACGACCTAGTGCCTGGCATGCTTCCGTAAAATTTGACGATTCTTCTTCCGACAACCTTTTTAAACAAGCCGTGGCCAAATATGATGCAGTAATTACGCCGTACGCGATAGTTTTAAGACGATAAATATTAAGTGGCTGGTGTGGATTATCGCTGACTTTCCGATACCCAAATTTGCCTATACATTTTTTTTATGTCAGCCGTAATTACGTATTTGTGCGTGTGGAATCGCGTCATTAAGGACACCAATTCCTCCTGTATACAAGGACCCTTTAACAGTACATCATTTAGACTTGCATTCGTATTCGTTTTCGTGGACGCGTCAAACACTACCCGTAATTTGGTACTGGAACTACTTTCTTTGCGCACGGCATGGTGTGGTAAATAATAGCAGCGGTTTTCTGGTACTGTGTGCTGCGCAAGTTCCATGTGTCCGAGCGATATATATTCGTTCATGAATTTAACGTATTCCTCCTTGAGATTAATATTGGATTGAAAACGTCTTTCCAAAAATAAAAATCTACGAAGAGCTACATCGTATGATTTTCCTAATTTCACAGTATCTCGAAAAGGTAACACTACAGTAAAACGTCCATCCTCATCACGTTACACGTTTAGCTCAAAATGCTGTTTACACATTTTTTCTTCCACTGTGTATACCTCGTCATTCTTTATCTCTTCTAGACGCTAAAATTCTGCCATTTGTTTTTCTAAATTTGCTATTTCAGACGATACGCTTGTGAATAATGATACACTCGATATTCCACTCTGTTTATTTGACAATGGAATTGGTCCCGCTATTACCCAGCGTCCCAGCCTAAACGAGTACTCTGCAAGATAGGACCACGCGGAATAGGTTGTATCTGCTCTTTAGTAAGTAAATTAAAATATATTTCGGCACCTAAAATCATATCGATTGATTTAGGCCTATTGAATGACGGGTCTGCTAATCGTATGTCCACTGGAATTTTTAATTCATTTAAATTGACGGGCATTAGAGGTAATTTACTTGTTAAATTTGGCAGCGCAAAAAATTCTAGATTTAACGAATAATCGGAAATACATGATTTAATATTAATCGATACTTTATACGACGATGTATGAGATGCTTCATTAATACCTATTACCGAACATTGAGTCTTTATTCGTTCTAAATTTAAACGTCGGGTCATTGACTCCGTGATAAAATTATGCTGTGAACCACTATCCAGTAAAACATGGCATAAAACCGGTTTACGATGATAATCATAAGCGATTATTTCGGGTGTTGACAATAATACCTGACCTAGTTTATTTTCGTGATACGCGTGTGCTTTAATTGATACGGGCGGGGAACTATTACTTGTATCGTTATCCGCATTCATATTATTTACACCGGCCGCGGCGGTAGTATTGAGTCGACTATAATTACTATTACTATTACTTGTTTGATTATCATTATTGATATCGATAATCGCGGTAAATGTAATAAACCATTATGTGGTCGAGCGCACTTCGGACAACGACGTGAAGTACATTTCTCACCTTCATGGCTTCTTAAACATATTTTGTATAATTTCAAGTCGCTTATCTTATTTATTCGCTCATATATAGATAATGCCAGAAACTTGGAACAGTTGTAAATAGAATGTGCACCATTACAATTGTAGCAATTTAAAGTTCCAATAGTAGTAAATGCATAGGGCTTATCGTTTAATTTTTTAAATTTGGGTGTGTCCTTTGACGTCTGGGTATTGAAGTATTTTACTGACTCTATGGCTTCCAAAATTCTAAACCGGGATTTTAAAAATCTATTAAAAATAAGACATCGGGTGCTTTAGTTTTCGACGATTCACTTTCCCATTCGCGTCTTGTATTCATATCCAGCTTTGAAGTTATTAAAAAGAGTAGTAATGCGCCCCAATTTTGGGGGGTTTGTCCTAGTGACTCTAGAGCTTTAAAATGACTAGACAACGTGTCCACCAATGTACTCAAGTATATAGACGATTCTTTTTTTATAGGTTCTAAGTCAAATAATGCCTTAACATGTGCTTGAATGAAAACTTTTTTGTTATGATATCGAGCTTTTAAGTTTTCCCATGCAACCTGATAATTTTCAGATGTGGTTTGTAGGCATTGTATAACTTTTTCGGCATCACCACTGAGTGAAGACCGTAAATAAAAAAACTTTTGAACATCTGTCAAAGCTTTATTATTGTGCATTAATGCAATATATATGTCATAAAATGCAGCCCACTTTGTATATGAACCTGAAAATTTTGGTATATCGAGAGCTGTATTTCATAGCTGATAACGTATAATAGGCAAATCGTTTTACAATTTATTTAAAAATAAATTTTATTTTTGTTGTGGGTATTTTTGTTATCATAAACGATCAAACCGTCAACTATCACGCTGTAATCACGACATCAAAATTGTAAACTTATAATGCATATCACTATAATATAATATGATAAAATCCGCCATATTGATTCCATTCGGCTCTCTGTCCTTAGACGCTTGTCAACAATGTCCACGCACTGGGCCCGACGAACGTAAAACGGCAGGTTTGTTTTATTGATACGGTTACCGCGGTAACGGTATACACGCTGCAGTTTCGCCCTTTGTGACGGCACAACCCTCTACGTCGTCGTGTCCGATTTTATGGACTGGCCACCGAGTTGGCTTCAGAGAACGCGGAATGATTTTTCCGATATTCTTAACAGTCATAGCGGATGAAAATGATTTTCACTGTCCGTGGTAATCGGCAACATTGATTGTAACAAAGCATTGTAACATATGGTCATTATATTAAATAAAGCGATCATCACTTATTTTATATAAAATTTAATTTAAATTATATCAAATCAAGTGGATCAGGGCCGTCTCGAAGAAAGATTTTTGGGGGAGTGAAAATCTAAAAAAAAAGCAAAAAAAAAACATCTACTTTTTCTACTATTTGCCAACTGAACTTAAATTTGACAATTGAACTCAATTGCATTTCGAGGTAGGGGGTGAGATACCCCCACGCCGCCCTTCTCGGGACGGCCCTGAAGAGGATCCTTTTTTAACTTTTTAACTCCACTTTTTTAACGGTTGATATCAGGGTAACGGAGTTACTCTTCATTTTTTTGCAGCATTTTAATTTAACACTTTTTAAAAATACCAATTTTTTTTGGAAAAATAATGAAATTACGAAAACGAATATTTTTTTTGTCCTATCGCATACATAATAGGTTTTAAATAAAAAATCACGATATAAAATTTTGAATAGCTGATCTTATTAAATCATATTATTATATCATAAGTAATAAATAATTTTCATTGTCCATGAATGGCTAAAGTCTTATATAATATGGTGAAATCTTGGAAAAATAAATGAGACACCAATATATTTCCGTTATTAGGTAGTTGTTTACATTTAATTTGATTACTGGAATGCCGATTTGCGTTCTATACTTCCCTGCACACTGATTACTATATTTTGGATTTTCCGTTGTCGTAAAGTCATTTTTATTCGCATTTTAGTTTAGGTAAAAGGAATTTAATGAAAATATAAGCTTTCTGATATGAAATCTAATGTAATTGATACTTTAAAAAGGACAATTTTCGATTTTCCCAGTAGGTAGTATATAGGTAGGGATGCTATTAATGATATATTTATTTAGATACCTAGGTGCTGGTATTAGACAAAAAAATGTTAGGTCCGATTTCTTGATTCGATTGCGGTAAGGTAATTGATGCGTTTTAACATTTAGCAAGAAAACGAAATCAAGTATAAGCGCATAACAATCATAGAACGAAATATTAAGTACCTGTGTTCCCATTTTCCTTTATTATAATAATAAAAGCAAAATGCGAGTGACATCAAAAGGACCGACTTTAGCGTTTTTTTATAAATTGACTCAATCGATTTTTAATCTAAGAAATGTTGAATTTACTATAACGTATAGAGGTAATAATACTTGTTTAAAGTAGTCTACACGTACCGTTCACAATAACGTGTAAAATGAATAGTTCTATATCCTCTTATTTCCAAAACACTATTATGCTCAGGTTTGACCGTTTAAATATTAGGGAAATCGAAGATGGTTCTAGATAGCTACGACAAGCATAGTTACCAAATTATCGGATAGGTTTGGTAATTATGGACGGCTTGTGTCAGAAATCAAGCGCTACCAACGAGCAAAGTTTTTCAAATCGTCAACTTTGGAGGATAGGAGCGTAAAGATAAAATTGGAAATTCTCGATTGTTGTAAATATCTTAATAAAAGATAATTTTTATTCAACGATAAAGAAATTCGAAGTCGATTCGAACATTTTATAGGGTAGTTAGATGGTCGTTTATATTAATATATATTATAATATTTTTTTTATAATTGTCTATAAATTATCTCATTATAGTTCAAGACCTAAAACTAATACATGTCGTCACCGATCACTGTCAAAAAATTTTTAACAATAGAACTATTTTTAAAGTCTGTAGACATTTTATAATTTTCATGTTCAAATTTAAATGTACAGCACCGGCCAAAATGTTCATACTGCCTAACTACCGTTTAAAATGTTCGAATTGACTTAGAATGTTTTCATTCCCTTTTTCCTCCAAATTTGACCCATTGAAAACTTTAAATGTTGATTTTTGAAATTAAGTTTTGAGTTTAAGTTCTGAAAAAAATATAAACCTTATGAATTCATCAAAAATATTGGTCCTCAATACCGGTAAAAATCTAAATAATCGAAACTCGTTTATGCCTTGGCTTGTGGAAATTGTGTAATTTTACTTCAAAATGTGCATAAGTAGGTACAGGACGCCGTCTAAAATTTACGAACCAGCTAACTGCTCTTTAAAATACTTAAATCGACTTGAGAGAAATCTAGTTCTTCAAGAGATGAATGCTACCATATACTTGCTGATTTGCACTTTTACTACACTTACTTTTTCAAATCAATTCTTCAATCATTGGTGGAATAAAATACAGGTTTACTGCCATTAATAACTCGAATAAAACATTTTCATTCTTGTGGTAGTACCGTGATATGAGTTTAGAAGAAATTCAAACTGAAGCAGACAATTTTATAACAAAATATTCTGTAGACGTGTCTCAACAATTGTCAAATGAAGTTACCCAATTGAAAAATATATATGAAGCAAATTTTAAATATCATCTATCTCTATTCGAGTTATTAAATGCCATAAATGTGAAAAAGTTAGGGAGACTCTTCCCAGACGTTTGCATCACTTTACGTATATTCTGCACCCTACCAGTTTCTGTTGCCAGTGGTAGTTCATTCAGTATTTTAGGAAGAATAAAAAACTTCAATCGATTCTGCTCAACACAGAGTAGAGTATCAGGACTAGACACCTTGTGCTTAGAATCAGAATTGGCCAGAAAATTAAATTTCAAGGCGTTTATTAAAGCATTCGCTTCAACTAAAGCTCGAAAAACCCATTTTTAAATAATAACTATAATGTACAAGGTATTTTATACATTTACAAATAAATAAAAATATCATATTACAAAATGTTGTTATAATTTTTAATTGTGAATATCGAACATGTATGTAAAATATTGGGTAATATTGGTCACTACCCCCGGGCCCCGATTTTCTCTCCACGGCCCTGAGTGTACAATATTATTTAACGATAGTACGTACGTTCAATAAGATAACATTATTTATGACTTCAAAACCGCGTACAATTATTAGTCTGGCTAAAACCATAATATTATGTAGTCATAAACAAACCCGTTGTCACGTATATATCGGACGTCGAATCACGACGATCTCTCGTCATTATAGTTTTTGTCTCCGACCGGCGAACGTCGTTTCGACATTTTAGAGTTTACCAACAAACAGTTCACTCTATATTATATTAGACGGATCGTCGTGATGGCAGTTGACATCACGTCCGGGTGTTCGACTCGGCCGGGGAACGTTAGAAGACTTGCGAAAATGTTCGAGGAACGTTTCCCCGCACCGACCGCGATTTCGGCTCTAAGATCCACCGCCGCTGGTGTCCCAGCAGAGCGCGTCGCAAGTTCGATCGGAGGCATCCATCTTCACGATCATTGCGTAAGCAATATCCGTCTGAACGCCGTCGTGAACGTGTTGATCGTCGACAAACGCTCGTCGTTGCCTGCGGTAACGTCCGCGGAACGGGCGACAAACGGCTTTATGAATAGCGGCGGTGATATTGTTGCAAGGCCGTTCCGTTATCAGCTGCTGTGTGCTTCGGATCACTGTGCATTATTTAACGTCGGCTCGCCAAGCGATCACACATGCGTTCCTGGGAATTCGACGGTAAGGCCGTTAGGCTCTTATAATTCACTCGCCACCCCGACCGATATCGATAACATTTTCAAAAATTGCTTTCATAATGTACGTACATACGTTTTTGGTAAACATTTCATACCAAAATACATATGATCGAAAATAAGGAAATAGCTATTTAAAATTATTGTATAGAACGATTATTAAATATTTTTGTGTTACGTAATTTTAATACAGTATTGAATTTTCAGGTCTTAAAACCATATCTTTTATTCTACTACTATTTTATATTCTATTCGTGTTATATTCCCCTAGAAATTGATAAATTCACTTTTAAAATTACAAAAAAATAAATATTCTTTCTTAAATATACTTGTATATACAAAAAAATGTATTTATAACTACACACTTTTTTTAATTTGTACTGTACATTTGCATTTTCACATTGTACATTTTTCAATAGCGAAGCCATGAGAGGTTCAGGCCCCCACACTCCCTATGAGTGGTGTAATTTTTGGTGCGAAAGGGAACTTATGGCTTATCTCCCCTTTAGTTTATAATGTTTTGATTAAATTGATAAATATATTATTTATTTATATTACAAAGTTGTATAATTATACAATTTCTGCGATAATAGGTAAAAATTCGCTGACATGCTTTTTTCATTTTTCTTCGGTTATAAATTCGGTTTTTTGTGATTTTTGTTTTAACAGTTACTAAAAAAGTGCGCGTGTAGACTGGTGTCGATTTAGAGTCAGTCTGCTTAAAATTGTTCTTTTTAAGCCAGTTTTTAATAGCTTTCATAAGCTTTACACGGCCGCTGCAGAAACGTAAGAAATATATTTTTTTTTATCACATCGTTATCGCATCGATAACAATCCAGTACTAGTCAACCTACCTGTTTTATCACCTGGAAGTCGTGGCATTTATCGTTAACCCATACGCATATAACTATTACTAATATTATAGCGTAATACTCGTTTATGCAGAGTGTGCCCAGTGATTTGGAAAATAAAAATAAAAACTCGACGATCATTTTGTAGTTCACTATAAATGTGCCACTTAAAATCACCGAATTATATTAAATCTGGTAATATCGTTACCAAGTCCACAACTTCATCTTTTCCATCTAAGAGTGATATTATGTTAGCATTTCAATCTTTTCGATCTGAATTTATAAACGCAAATAAAAAACTATCCGATACTCAAACTTCTCAATTCAAACAACTTAAACGTGACCTTAAAAATTTATCTAAACAAGTACTTGAACTAAAAATTGAAAATTCACAATTACGTGACGAGTTAGAATTACTTAAAGTAAAAGTGATTTCTTTAGAAAACTGTGAATCTCCGGTTCAACCCTTCTCACTTAATAAACCAGATACTGCAAGAAACTTATGAACGAGAGAAGTGTTTGTCAAATATATATGTATATGGAATACTAGAATCATCTGCCTTTTCAATAACACAACGTATTTCAGATGACAATTCCGTTTTTAGTAATATTATTTCTAAACTGAATTTGACTACTCCTCCTATTTTAAAAATTATGCGTCTTGGAAAGTCTAATTCTGATTCTGTTCACTCTCAATGAAATTCCTCCTCTGAATGAGGAAATAAAGAATTTGCCATAAAAAACTGTCCGATTATAGATCATCCAAAGAAGAATTTGCCAAATTTTCTAATAACTTTAAAATAGTCAGTGACAAAACCCTCCTTCAACGACAACTTTTACGTTCTTGCTATACTAATCTTGATAATCGCATTAAAAATGGTGAATCAAATTTATAAATTTATAATGTTAACTGCAGAGTGCCTAAGGTAATCTTCTATTTCAAAAAACTCGGGAAACCACAAAGTCAAGGCTCAACCATCCTCAATTCAATAAAACAAATTTCCAGTTCAAAATTAATTCATTTTAATTCAAACTTTTTAATTGTATCTAACGTAAATTATAATCCTTTACCTTATAATATAAACAAGTTATCAGGATATTATCAAAATGTCCGTGGTCTTAATTCTAAATTATGTACTATTAATTTAAATTTTGCTAGTTTATGTTATTTTGATTACTTTATATTTACAGAAACGTGGTTGACAAATTGTGTAAATGATTATGAATTAGGTCTGGTAAACTATAATATTTACAGATCAGCTTAATAGCTCTTAATAGTTTTAATAGTTGTCAAAAATAACTTTTCTTTCTATAGTTTGCCTTTATCCGATCAGGGTATTGAACATTTGGCAGTTTATGTAAAATTTTGTAAGGTTTAAGTTGTTATGGTCACATGTTATATCCCTCCTAATAGTCATATTGATATTTACTGTAGACACTTTACGCCCCCTTGAATCGTTAGTTATAGCTCACTTAGATTGTACATTTATAATTGCTTGTGATTACAATTTGTACGGTGTGAGATGGTGTAATAATAATGGCTCTCATGCAAACCTATTTGTTTATCTAATACTCCTCGATCAATTTTATTAGCCGAAACGGTTGCTTTTTCTCTATTGTTTCAATATAATCATATTTACAATCCTGCTCATAATACCTTAGATCTTATTCTCCCAAACAGTAATGATCTTAAAATTTCTAAAAGTTGTTTCCCTTTAGTACCTTGTGACGTTGCTCACCCTTTCCCTACATATAGAAGACCCTGTTATTGATTCTTCTGGAGAATCAAAAAATGAGGTATTTCCTAAATTTAATTTTGCTCGTGGAAATTACACTACAATAAACGAACATTTATGTTTTTTAATTGGGATTTTCTTTATAACGAGCATCTTGATCTCTTCTAGTAACAAATATGTTCTATGATATTATATATGATGCAATAAATAAATTTTTACCAAAATACTCTGCCATCCCAAAAACATTCCCTGTATGGTATAGTAAAAACTTAATAAAATTGATTTCTCTCAAAAAAATGGCAACACAGGCAGTTCAAAAATTCCTTAAGCCATTCAACGTACAATGAATTCTCTATAATTTGAGCAAAATGTAAATAAGAGTCAAAAATGTGCTATTCTTACTATCTTAATAAAATTTAAAATGATCTATCTTTAAATTCAAAGTCTTTTTGGAAGCGCACATAAATAACCTTAAAAAGAACAATGATATCCAACTATAATTACAATAACACTCTAGATAGGATGTTTAGAGAATATAATAAAATGGATAGTTTTGACTTTTTTATTTCAAACAATTTATCAGTCTTAAGACGTATCTTCTTAAATATATCATAATTCTTTCATTGTATTTCATTATAGTTTAATTTATTGTTATGTTATATACTTGTTTGTAATGTAATGTACTATTTCTGAAACCTTTTATCATAAATATCTGTTATAAAGCCTTAATGACGTTTATTATTACTAAATAAATAAATAAAAGTCCCTGAATCAGTGCGGTTTGTCACATCGATAATAGATACAGAATTATTTGCAGATTCATTCATAATCTGTGTGTTCTTCCACATAAACAGATTCATTAACATCAAAATAAAAATGGATATGGATTTATGAAAACCAGATAATTTTTTTTACTAAACGAAATGTTCTTACGTCTCCTAGCAAATTTATTTATATAAATACCTACATTTAAATATAATGATTTTTCAGACCATTTTTGAGGCCCTCCCCCCAATTTTCACCAATAGATGTATCTTTATTCGATCTCCTCATACTCATACATCCATATATAATAATATATTTCAGAGTGGATATTCTAGATTTAAATACATTTTTTGCATATTATGAGTATAAACTATTATAATCACTAAGAATTAAAAAATATGTACTATGTAAGTATATATTTAATTTTATTTCAAATTTGATTTCTTAATTATATTGAGATTTTACTATTTAGTATATTATATTTATGATATCATTATTTTTTGGTTGTAAAAGTTTATATATAATTATATTGTAACTTAATTTTTAAAAGTACTGTTTAAGGATGGTCAGTTCCAGACTCCAGTCTTTTTAAACCACATGAATTAAAAACAACTTATACTTTTCTTTTACTATTTATGAATACGGTTTAAACCATAAGTATAGCTTAATTAAAACTTTATCTTAAGCACTAACTATGAATATGGTCCTATAACTTTTTGTGGACCTACCTACTTAATATTATGTTTGCTTTATATTATTTTTGTATTTTTGTATTTGATTTTTATAACCTATAGGTACTAATACTTACTCGATTAAAATTTTTAAAACTAAACAAACATTATAAAATTTTATTTTGCATATTTTTACGTTTTATATTAGTGTTGCTTGCATATTTAATAATTATAAGTACACGAAAATCCGGTCTTTAGCCATGATATACGTACAATTCCCATAATTATTTAGATTTATTTGTTCCAAAACAATTTATATTTTGTATAATATATTGTCGTATTGATAATTTTATTTTACAAAAATATAAAATAAAAAGTTTTCCCAGTCAACATTATTTAAATTCAACCAAGTCGTCTCCGCTATATATATACGTTTTTTTTTTTTTTTTAATTCTAATTTTTTTTTTGTATATTTTGATGCCATATGCTACGTACGCATATAGAGAATATGTGTAATAATAATTATAACTCAAACAGTCAAATACAACACAATGTAGATCGCCATCTAAATTTGCCCATATACTGTTATACTCGGCAAACGGTGGCTTTGGGCTCTGTGGCACATTTCGTGTATAAAAACCGACCACAAGTTCATATAAGAATAATAAAATCACTATGAACACACACGGAAAAAACGTATTCCATAATATATGGTTTAATCCTTTGTGGAATACAAATTGCTTTTTTATCTTGTTGTTTCCATAATCAAACAGAAAATTCCGCATAAAATAGGTATGAACACGAGTTACACAAGAATACATTACGGTTACGCGCACTTGTATTTGAAATCATATTTTTATGTATAGTTGTATAGGCAATATTAAACATTAAATATTTGCAAAAATGAAAATTAAACGATCGAAAGACGCTACATCGATGATTTTAGCGATAAAAACATGTTTACGCAAAATCGTCAAACGAATTCTTAATGTGATTTTAGAGTTAAAATATCTAATATAAAATCGGTAGAAGACAAAATTTTGGAATAATTTGATTCACATTTGGGATTTTTAGTTTATCGCTCTGAAAAATTTTATTAAAGCTTTAAAAAGTAAGAACTAAGTACCTAAGTAATAAACTTCAATATTACATTATCATTAGATCAACTATAGCAATTATAAAAATAATCATTTCAACAACAAAAAAAAGCATAAAACACATCGATAAATGGGAATAAAAACTTTATAACGTTTAAATGACCATTACACTACAAACACTAAAAACGAATTAAATTGAATTATGTATATGCAGTAAAGGGTATCAAATTTTTTCAGAGCCACCCTTAAAATATCTGGACGTCTGACCCTTTGTCTTTTGGTCATCCGGGGGCCAGGACTTCATAGTCTCGTATCATCCCTAAATATATCCCTGGATGTAGATTAACAATTAACTTACATTTTTCTGATTCGAACCTTGAATTTTGACCATCTGTGATCAAAAAACGTAAATTATAAAAATATTTCAGGTTTAAAAAAATTATATTAACTAAAAAAAACCATACGCTTGGGCATACAAAGTATAATTTTACAATATATAATCAATATCAATGTATAATTTAATTAATGTAATTGACATATAATAATATATAATTCTATATAAGAATAAAAAAGAATTCTCGTATTATTTATTATTTAAATTTTATTTCTGTGATTATTAAGAGAGGAACTGTATACCTAAAGCGTACACATTTATTTAATATCAATAAAATACAGGACCCTTTTAACTTGGATAATCATAACCTATACCTACTGAAAAATAATTAAATGTTTAAATTAATTTTAAAGAGAAGTATAATGTAAAGTACCTATCTTATTAGTTAGATATTGTACCTACAATCAAATAGAAGCGAATTTTCAAACCACCTATTTATTTAAAATATTTTGATCGACTTCAGGATTTTTTCTAAAACGTTCTACAGAATAATATGTTTTATTATCGGCCAAATTCAGAACATTCCAGATTTTCTTACTTTCCTCCCAGTCCATGGCCCTCCAAAATTACCTCTTTTTAAAAATTGTTATTGATTTTTAAGGTTAACTTTTCAGATTATAAACTGAAATTTATTAACAATATTTATAAAACCGTATTTCAACTAAGATTAAAAAATCTAAACGATTGAACTATTTTTAAAGCCTATTGGAATATTTAAATTTGTACTTGTCTAAAGTTTCCATATCTGACGCCTTCTTTAATAAATTCGTATTAAGCTCGAACTGTTTTTAAAAACATTTTTTTCCTGATCTATTATCGGCAAAATTAAGAAAATCTTGAATATTTCTAACCCCTTTACTAACGTTTAAAATTAAATAAAAAGACCACTTATTGTTAAAAAAATTGCACACAATATTTTAGTGAGTTTGTGAGAATAATATCTGAAATTCGTATATATTATGATGTTACAATTAAATAATAATTATGCTTTAAAATGGTTGTATTACGTTTTGTAAAGTAGTTTAATAATCAATACGACGTAGTACATTGTACTTAATATTTAAAGTTGAGCATATAGACAGTAAAGTTATAATTTTCTAATTAAGAAATGAGTAATTTTTGACAAAAAAAAAAAAAAAAAAACGATGTTGCGGATGTCTCTTAAAATATGCCTCTATATAGTTTATTGTCATACCTAGAATATATATAATTTGGGTAGATGCAAAAAAAATGTATTTATACTTATATTCATATAAGTACTAATACAAAAAGAAAAAAGAAATTTTTCAGTGATGAGGTAATTCAGGATTAGTGTAGGTGTAATATCATAATTATTATACATGGAAATAAACTGACCTAAGACAATATAGAACAAGCCGTGCAGTATATACGCCAGTGTGACAATTTAATATAAATATTAAAACTAAACAGATTGCTACCCAAAATCGATATATGACATATATCGAACTCGACCAAACGAATTCACGATCATATCCGAAATAAAGGACCAAGAGAAATGCATTTTTTTAATAAGCGGGAACAGAGAACATCAGGGGGGGGCATAGGGCCTATATAAGAGGGTTTTCCAGTAGCGGACGAGCGTTCTCTTGACATAAGTTAAAACATAATTAATAAATTAATTACGCAGGCACTCCGCATTTTTTTCTATCTTTTTTTTTCGATAAATTTCACTGGCCATACTCGTGGTAAGTTTTATTTGTCTTGGGTCTTTGTTGTTCTAAATCGTCTTTATTTATTTAATTTTATATAAATTATACACATATGTGTATGATAGGATTTAGCCTATCCTCTGCGTAATCGATATTTCATTATATCTTTACAAAGGGAAAAAGTTCTGAACTTGTTTGGACCATTTTGTAACTCTTCTTTAACCACACCTTGAGTTTGCTCTAGAGTCAGGTACATCTATGTGCATGTCAGTCTCAAGCCACGTTGATAAGACCACTAGTGAAAGGTAATATTTCTAGTCCGCTGGTGGTAATCTAACACTTCAATCTCGAGCTTGCGCGAACCATGCATTTTTCTTCTCATGTCTGCATTCAGTGTGTCAAAACATTATTGCATTAAATTAATTTTCTACTTTATTTTTATTTTGTTTTTGTTAACTTATATATTCGGAAGGTGAGCTTTTACAAGTTATAACCGTAGCAGTTGTGTACATTTTATCTCTACGGAGACATTATAATCTGGATTGGTCGAATGTGTATTATATAGCTATATATTGAATAAAAATTTAGCTTTTAAAAAAAAAAATTTGGACGGGACGTGTGTGGACCCGGTAGGTTTTTCAATTTAAGTAAATGAAAAAAAATGTATTCATACCTATAGTAGTATAAGAACATATACCAAAAGAATGAATAAATTTTTCCTAATACAGGTAATTGAATATGAGTGTAAGAAGTACTTTATATGGCCATAGAGAAAGAAATATCAAATAAATTTAAAAAAGAAAGAATTGAAAATAGGTACCTAATACACATATGTATTATATACCTATACCTATTGTGAATTAAAATTTAATTAA
>JAIPRL010009877.1:0-16636 GCA_025469235.1 Pemphigus obesinymphae
ATTGTTCTTCGAGCAAAATTTAACTTAATTTAGATACTTTCGTATAAAGTTAACTTGAAGTTAACACGTTAGTTTTAATAAAAAAGTAACTTATTAAGTTAAAAGTTAATCTGAAAAAAAAAAGTAACGCGTTAAGTAACTTAATTAAAATTAACTTAACTTTTTAACTTAATTTTAACTTTTAACTCGTTAATGCCCAGCCTTGGCCCTTGCATAATATATCCTATGGCGGACGTAAAGTCATTTCGGCGTAGAAGCCCCGTTTTAGAGCGAAGTATATTTTACTGTTATTGACATATTTTAATATTTCAGTTTGTACTTATTGTGTAATTTTCCTAATAGTTGAAAAAAAAACCTACCATAAAATTATGCGAAAACGTTAAAAAAACGTTTTTGTCAACATCAATAATTTCACTAGTTGTATTACGAGATAGAGACATCAAATTTTGATTAATAAAAAATAATAATATAGTCCAGTCAAATTAGACGAAAAACGCCCAAGATCGGAAAAAATTGACCGGCAACTGAATATTAGTAGAGTACCTATATACTTTCTTATTGAACATATTAAAAATCTTGACGCCTACCCCCTGCGCGTAGCCCTCCATCCTCCAAAAATAAGAGAATTATACCCTCCCACCGTTTTCCATATAACTCCTTAACCGTTGAACTTACAAATAATACAATAATAATAATGGCATTCAAAATTTTAATTTATATCAAATACCTATTTTTCAATGTCTATTTGAGAAAAAAAAAAAAGGTAAAATAAAACTCCTGTTAAATGCAACACCTAATAATTGAAATTGCTTTTGAATGTGGTACATTTTAAGTAAGTACCTACCTACCTACTACTTTTATGTACTATATCGGGATTCTTAATGGTCACTTATTGTTAAATGTAAAAGAAAATGATAACAAGTTTTATCACGATTTTGTCTGAGATACCGATTACGACGTTTGGATAAACGCTCGTTGTGTCCGATGGTGATACACCGTTTTAATATAAATAAACTTATATTTGTGAGTGGTAAAAATATTCAGAGGGTAAAAATCGCCTGTTACACTCGTGTTTCTTATCAATATTCATTATGTAAAAAAAATGCACAGAATTTGTAAAAAAAAAAAAAAAAACCGGTCAATAGAGGGTGGAAGCACTTCACTCGTCGGAATAGGATACTGGTGGTGGATACATTGAATTTGAGATCAATTATAAACGATTGTATTCGATAAAAACGATTCGGAGCTGAGCTCGGCGTGATATACGCTCCAAATATACCAAACATACCGAATGTTGTCGCTGTTAAAATAAAATGAATTTTGGTCTCCATAAAAAATTAATTTATGATAACAGCACATAAATCGAAAAATGAGTACTGTCCTGTGAAAATAAGTACGTATAAATATAATATTACGGTTCAAAATTTGAAAGTGTTATAATGTCACCATATTATATTATAATTATTTCAATATAATACAACCATTATCTGAATGAACATTGCATTTTAACCAGATACACACTTTGTTTAATTACAATAACTCAAAAATCCCAACAAGTATAATAAAATTTAAGCCGCATAATAATATAATACTTTCAATCACTTGAATGTAAAATGGCATTATACACCATATAAGTGTTTACTGTATATGGTGTATGTAAGTCATACACTATATATAGCAGGTAGTTTGTAGGTATGTATGATAACACTATATAACAGTGGCGGCTTGTGGGGTCCATAGTAGGTGGGGCACAAATATTTTACCCATTTCCTATTACCACATCATCATAACTCACCACCTCTAATTGATATTTTTAATTTCTCAAATTTACCTTTATTCACTGGTGATATATATATATTATATATTATATAATAAATAATTTTAATATACCTGTAATAAATGCTTATGCCCTATGCAAACAATTAATAAAAAGAAAATATTATAATCTTTAAACGTCTTTTATTTTCTATACACAATTAACTAAACATAAAATGTAGTCTTGAAAATGTACAAATTTAAATATATAAATGTATTATGTATATTCTTAAAATATGAAAGTTCAGATTTGCATTATTAAACCCCCTAATTTTTTTAAATGATATGAAAAAAATAATTCTGAGAAAATTTTGTCCCCGTGACTCAACCCCTTCCCGTGCCATAAAAGAGTTAAATTATGGTCCAGAGGGGTAGTTTTGATATTTTTTTCAAATATTTCCAAAATTAGAACATTTTTCCGAAAAATTATCAGAAAGTAAATTATAGATAAGTTTATGTTGTACAAAAAATGTATTTATAAAAATTCTTGTAAATCTATTATTTCATATAATAAATATGCAATATACGACATATTTTAATAATCCGATAAAATTAATTTTTTTTACTGTTATTTTAAAATATTTACTAAACGGCTGAAGACACGATGAAATATTTGGTACAAAATATATTTATAGTTTAATTATCTAAAAAAAACTAATATAAGAAAACTTTCATTGGATTTACCATTTTATACTTATAGTTCAATTTACAAAATATTCTTAATTTATAATTTATTCTAAATTTATTTAAAGGAAAATAAAATATTATGAAATGACATACTTCTCGGTATCTTATTTGTTGTTGTATAGAACTATAATATTATGAAAATATAATATTAGTTTATCAAATTAAGTAGATATATACTATATATAAATCTATATAATTATAATAATCTACTTTTTTCTTATCTGTCGCATTGACTTATATTATTGGTTGTCAAACTAAATGTGTACTGTCTGTGGTGTTTAGTATATTACAATTTAAGTCGTACATTTTATTTCAATATTAATATTTATTATGTTGTTTGAAAATTTTATTTTAAAAATTACATTGCTTACAAAAAATAGTTTACGTGATGCTAAATATATAAATTTAATTAGTCATCCATCAAGTCAATTGTTGGCAGCAAATTTCCGTCAATAAAACAAATAATATCTGTACTATTTTATAATATGCGTGAGGTAAAGCTTAATATAAATGAAAGTTGTAAATTAGTTATTCAAGAAATAAGCCCGGCTAGCTCAGTCGGTAAAGCACGAGACTCTTAATCTCGGTGTCGTGGGTTCGAACCCCACGTTGGGGGCCACTTTGTTGTAAGTGAATAGTCTACTACCAATCTTAAAGGGGGTTGTGGGATAGTAATAAAATTTTAAAAATAAGAAAATAAAATAATAAGGGGTCAATTTTCAAATTCGTAATAACTAATAACTTTGAAATGCGTACAATTATTATAATAAGACAATTGCAATATATTAAATAATGTAACATGTTATAATTTTAAATTGTAATAATGTTTCTAATGCAATTAACATATAATAATAGTTAGTATTAATTATAACAATTGTTGACTATTATTTTCTCATTAATGTTCCTTTTTTGGAGTCTAGATATTTTTTGCGGTAGTCATATAGCGAAAGTTCAAAAACTCGAAATAGGTCATTTTCATATTTTGTAATTCTAAGACGAGAACTAAATCGTACGGAATTGATTCTAGAACCAGAAACTAGAAACAATATTAAGAACCGGAACCTATAAATTAAAATAAGTAATCTTTTCGATTTTAAAATAAAAATTTTTATACAGTGTATACAATTAAATATAATGGTAACATTCTTACATTTTAACTCACACGAGTTCGATATTATAGTTCTGTTCGAATTCAATTTGATGCCTATATATTTTGGGTTCGACTCAACAGCTTTATTTTATGTATGAAATTCGTAAAAGCATTTTCAAATTTTTATTATTTATTTATTATTAGGTATCATTATTTTATTTTTACTATCATTATTTAATACATAGTTTTTAATTAAATATTTAAATATAATTGTTAATAAGTAGTAACTACACTCTGAAGTCTTAGATATAAAAATTTAATATTAATTATCTATCTGACCTCTAGCGTTTACCACTCTCAACATCCAGCGAAGAAAATTATGAAAACCATAGTAATCATATATGTTACTCTAATTATATTTTAATTAAACAATAGTCACAAATTGTATGTATTTATAACTCCTTTTGGCTTTATTTATACATTTTTATAATATTTATTATTACCAAAAAATATGACCATCGACAGAAAAAATGTTTTTAATTATTTCGTTATAATTCAAAAAAAAAAAAAAAAATTACAGACCATTATCAAAGCTAAAAATTGAATAAATTATCTAGTTAATTTTTAGATTATACGTTTAAATTTATTTTTCGAGTGACATATTATTATATTGATTTCAAATGAAAAATAATAACATAACCAACATAATTGTTTCAGTCAGAATTTTTCTATTTTTATATAAAAAACCATATTGCAGGTCATCATAATTTCTAGTAACTTGACCCTGATAATAGTGATAAACTTCGAAAAGAATCCAGTAATAAAATATATATGTTTTATACCATAGTATAATACAATATCATGATAATTTATAGAGTTTATATTAAAATCTCTAGCACTCTATATTTTTTACAAAAAAATATTCGACATGTGCCAATAAACATGGACAACATAATTTCATACGAGTACACAAAATATACAAAAATCAGTTTACTCTAGAATACCTAGAGAATACTCTAGGCCTACTTGTATCCTCAAAGCATAATTTGGGATCGGTTAGAGCTTAAGATTTTTTTTATGAAAAGGGACCCATATGATTAGGACATATCTGACATTCTATACAATTGTGATAAAAGTCTTAACGTTTGTTAATGAGGTACTTAGACCTGGTCTAATTTTTGATTAATGCATTACTTGATTTCTTTTTTATCGCATGTATGAGTATATTATATATTATTACAATTATTTAAATATACTTAAAGTATCTTAACATATTGTGAATTCAATTCAATTCAATTTACGAGTATATTGAAAACTAAAAAATGTCTACATATGAAATTTTGACATTTCGTATTCAACATGAAATACCTGATGATATATTGGGGGTATACGTAACAACAAAGCTTAAATTACTAGTACTTACATAAATTACTTTAAATATTTTTCACTGTTTAATATATTATGCACTTATATAAAAGTGTAAATCATATTAAATCATAAAATTGTATTTTTGAATGTTGGTTCATCACGAGAAACATTATATAAGAAGTCAAAATTGTACTATCTAACTTAACACCAGCAACGATAATATTTTCTAATCATAATTAAGATTCATTGTCAATAATAACTGGATATATCTATAGCCATAGGCAATATTGATTAATTTATAGATGTGACTATGATTATATAATTATATTAATAATAAGAACGCTAGTTTGTTTATATAATATGGTTTGTCAATTTTCAAAATTCAACTTTGACAATTGACTTCAATTATACTTAACTACTAATAAATTTATTGACAGTTCTTGGTATTATCATCATGGATAATCATACATTTTCATACTTAGACCTGAAAATAGTCATAATTGAAGTTCATTGATGATTTACGGTGGTTGTGTACAAATCAATAAGATTGTATAATTATTATTATTCATTTATTACGAGTTTAGTGATATTTATGAAACGCTTAATATTGCAGGTTATATTTTTAAATTATCCCTGACAATGTCTAGAAAACGTCACCGTTGCCTGAATTATAAACTTTAGCAGGCACATTGTCAGGTGAGGTAGTACCTACCTACTAAGTGTGATTGATTATAAAACATGAACAATTTACTATAATTTTAATCAGACTGAACATTTCAACCACAAAACTAGTCAGTCACGTAATGGTCAAATATTTTTAAAAATTCCTACTTTATCTAGGTGAAATTTTCGTTTTTCAAAAGTATTCCAAAATACCATTTTGCCCCATGGGTGAAGCAATATCATATATATCTTGAGAAAAAACCAAATGATCATTTTATATTTAAAAACAAAATATAAATCCTAATTTAACAATATTATTATATGTTTATAAATAAATGTTATTATGTCAAAACAAGAATAACCACAAAAAATTTTAACTTCAAAAATTAAAAATATTTGAATGGAAATACCAAATACGAAATAATGTGTATTTGAGCGAGAATTTGTGCAAAAACATATCAGTTTCTACTGATATTATTGGAAGAATATCCATAGAAGAAAATCTAATTTCGTTAATTTTCAAAAAATTATTGCCCACCGTATGGAACTACCCCGCTTTCCCCTATTTATACAAGCAATTCACTGGAATCGAGTGAAATTTACATCTTCCAATATTAAATTGATCAAGAGAGCGCTTTCAAGATTCAATACGTAGGTATATAGTACGTATATTTCATACGATTTAAATTAACTTAAATTTTCTATGTATGATCTATGTGTAAATGGAATAGTAAATCTTCATACTTCTTACCAAAAATAGATAGTATAAATCAATAAATTTTCAAAAAAAAAAACCACTCGATTTATAACCCTTTCAATCTAAATCAGTGAAATGGTTATTTTAATAGCATATACCTATACAATTATATTGTACCTATAGACATTAATTGGATTGTCTACTCACTTGTCGTAGTCCTGACGGCAGTATAGTTTCGCGTTCCACACAAAACACGACCGATCGAGTTTCAGCGCACATGTTGTGCATTTTAGGCACCGTTCGTGATAAGACCGACCGGACACTCGCATAATATACCTATCCGCAATCGTGCACTCGCATTCGGCGCACACGGTAGATACGGCCGCCGGCTGTTCCGATGGATCGTCTCCGTAAATTGGTTCGATTTCCAGTTTGACTACGCCTAAAGCAGTCTTCATCTCCACTCCTTCGAAACACTATTGACATAAAACGTAGAACAACTCAATCAATGATAATGTTTTCGAAAAGTTTCGGATAGTACCTAAATAATTAATGCTGTAGCTACTGGGTGGTCGTGGCAGCCTGTTGCGATAAGCAATCCCCACGCGGCCGTCGGTTCAAACTTGGAAAAAAGAAGCTATTACAGCTCAACGATTATTAACGTTGTACGAGTATAATAGGTGTATGGGCGGAAGCTATATCTTCAAAATTTGTGCGTTCAAAACATGTATAAAGTTCGTATTTTATTTGAAGGTTATCCATATGAACCAATGGTGCTATCGATTAAATCCTAATCGGCTGACCTTTATCACGGCCCAAGAAAGCACAAAATAAATACTGTTGCCTATTACGTAATACGTCGTTAATTCTGAATATAAATCGTCGGCATAACCCTCGCTTATATTACAGCTAATTACAATATATATCGTAATATTTATTTGAGATTTTCTTTTTTTTATTATGAACACTTAAAACTCGAACAGACTATAGTAGACTGAACTACTTTGCCTACAACTGTCAAGCGATTTATCATTAATTATTATTTATTATAGTTTACTCAGAACTATTTGAGGATACAAAAACTTACAGTACCTATATGGTAACGTTTTATGAATTTTCCCGTTTTCTGTACTTGATGACTATTTTTTTGGAACCCTTTTTTGTATGAACACCATTGTGCTCGGTTGGATTGTCAAATTTGTACATATTGTGATTTCAGGCATACGACATACGACATATTAAAACCAATATAGCACTGTCAACACCGCATCGGTATGGATAGAACTGTTCGGACGGTGTGAGTCGGTGCTGGTACGTGTGTACGATAACAATAAGAATATACATTTAAAAACTGGTAGATATTATGTTCATATAATCTGTGTTTTAGCAACACTTTTCTTCGTAATCCTTGAGTAGTTGACAAAAAGACGCAATTCACCTTCAGATTTACATTATTTTTATACACAAATATATTTTCTTTTTCCTATTCCTTCATCGCCTAATAATTAAATAACTATCATAACTATAACCATCATTGTTAAACGACAAAATATTTTATTTTGTAAAGAAACAAATATATTAAAATAATATAATAGGTATGGGTACAATATACAAAACGAATGATGGAATGTATGTATATATGAATGCAGATATACCAAAATCGAATAATAGTGTCAGTGCACGTATAATGGACATCGGATTAATATCAACATAAGAACATTTTACCAATAAAATGTGTTACCTCAGTTCACTGTCTATCTATATTTTTGGACAATCATTTAAATACATCAATAAAAAGGTGCATTTCGCTAGTCGAGTATCAGTTGTAGTGGAAGCACTTTGCTTATTGAATAGGATAATCTTGGTGGATGTATTGCATTTTAAAGCAACGATAAATCATTGCATTCGATTTTACCGTGCACAATGTAATACTAAATTATATATTCGGTGTGAAAATTTCAAGATTTTAAAATCATTATATTTGGAATTAACAATTATCTACATTTTATTCAACAGAATCGTGTTTTTCGTGTTATTCTTACGTGCTTATGGAAAATGACCTCTTTAAATTATCAACTAGATGAAATTTGCTCCTGAAAAATAGGTACACATGTACCAGTTTATGCAAGTCTTCTGATATTTGACATATAATAATTACCTACGTAATTTTAAATAGTTTAAAAAAACAAAATCGCAATTATCTTTAACAATTGAATAAAAATATTCTTGGACAATCGTTTCAATTCTTACCCTTTTATGTATTATCTTTTCTCAAATCTTCATACTGTGCTCATAAGTTTTATCTCCCTTTAATTCCCACATTCTTGTATATCTTTTTTACCCTTAAATATTGGTAGGTAATACCAATACTACTACTACACTTTTTCTCCATGCCTCAGGAATTTTCCATTCAACTAGTATTTTAACATTTTATTAAATAATTATGTCAGCCACCTTATACCTAAACTCTCTAATGCTTTCTATAATTCTACTGGTACATCATTCGGTCCCATCGCTTTCTTAATTTTCATTTTTCTAATCCCATTCCAAACCTCTTCTTCTTTTATTAAATCCATAATACCCAAATTCCACTCAACTCGATCTACTGCCTCACTCGGAAATTCCTTATTTAATAATTCTTTAAAATATTCTTTCCGTCTGATTATTACCTTCCTGTCTTTCGTTAACACCCTCCTATCCTCATCTTTTATACACTTTACATTTAAATATATAAAAAAGTAAAGTAGAATAAATTTGATGAACATTGATTAAGATTAATGTATTTGGGCTAAAATTTCCCTAACAAGGTTAGTTTTTAGAATTTCACATATTTTAAACGAAATAATCAAAAAAATTTTAATGCTTATTGCATATAAATATTATAGATATTTTAACTCTTTATGATGAATATAATATTAAATAAACTTGAAAACTTGTGACTATTATATAATTTACCTATTATAAACCCAAATCACAAAAATAATACACTTTTAACTGCTGCGTACCTACGTATTCATATTTAAATAACTAGGTAGGTATGTATCATCTTCAACGTTAAACAAAGTCTTTGGTTAACAGTTAGCATTAATGACGACAACATAATATAATTTGGGTTCATAATCAATTATAAGTATATATAATATATGGTTTCGTAATAAAAAAATATAATTATAAAATTATCTAAGTATTAACATTTTACTTGTATTCATTAAGTATTTACCTAACTATGTATAATATCTCATTAAAAACTATATGACACAAATTATAGTTAATTCGTGCATATTTATCTTCATGTAGCTTATAAATATATATTATATACAGGGCCGTATTTAAGGAACTACACTATTGGGCAAAAGGGCGGCACTTTATAGGAGGAGCAGGATTTAAACTGCAGGGGTATCATTTGAGGATTCAGACTATACTTTTGCAGCTCTATATTTTTACGAAAAAAGTTTATGACCTTATTTTTAAAAGAAGTATTTCGTAGCCCTACAGAGACAGCAATTTCTTAAATACGGCCCCGATTATATATATAACCATATAGGTAAAATGAATATACATTATAAAAAATAATATGTGCCGAAAGCAGTGGTGGACATAACGGTCGTTTAGTCGGCAAATGCCGATAGGGCCCCTATCTAATTTTCATTCTGGGTCCCCCTCTAAACTAGTACCTACCTATATATATATATTTAATTTAATAATTTCCCCAAAAACATTAAAAATGTATTAAAACTATATATAATATATAAAATGATATTGCGAGAAAAATAGTAGCGAGAAAAATGTTCAATACCATTTTTTTCTTCTTCTACTTCTTCTTCTTCGTTTTAACCTGGGGCTTTCACAATTTCAAAAGCTTTTTTTTATTTTTTGCTTATTTTTTTATTTTTATAACATTTTTATAGTTTTGAGGGACCTAACTCTAGCCTTGTCTCAGAGTTCCCAAACTATAAATCCTACCCATATTCATAATATACAAAATCAAATTATAACTATAGATTGGGGCCCTCTTTGAATTTCCTCACCAGAAAATTAAACTATTAATCCCGCAACTGGCCAAGAATATTCAAAAAAATATTATAAGTAACAACTAGTTTCGGCCGTAAGTGATTAACTATATGTGTGTTATTAATGTATAGTACCTACCTATACATTGTCAATTGTCCAGTTTAACGTTGATTATTATGAATAGCATCACTCATTTATTTACTATAAACAATATAAACTAAAATATTAAGTTAAAATCAGTGCTTATTTTGAGAGGACTTGTCGATATTATTTTAATAAAATTAAAAACCCGATTCCCCGAAAATATATTTTTTTATATTGTATATATGTACGCGTATTTAAATAACGATGTTATCATCTTCAGTATACAATAACGACCTAGTCAAACATATATTAGATGATGATAGGTTTATTTATTGAATTGTGTCGTTTTATAGTTATACTTTACTTTTACTTTACTGAACTATTTTATAGTAAAAAATAAAATGTATAACTACAAAATAAATATACTTTATTGGCTAAGTTAAAATCTAAAACTAATAAATAAAATATAATAGTTTTCTTATTATTTTATTTGATAATAATTGATGAAGAAACTGATAATGATGAAAAAAATATAACTCCAAAAATCTCAAGTTGGACACTACTTTGAAATAAAATAATTTATTGAAAACCGATTATAGGTATAATATACTAACCTAGTAAACTATGGTAACCTGGTATAGAATATACACATTAACAAATATTTATGTATAAATATAGGTATATACTATATTAGCAGTTATGTACCTACCATTTAAAATACAAAAGTAGCATTATTCAAACTAAACTAATCTAATTTAAACAAAATACATATGTCATATACATAAATTATAAAGTTAAATCATTAATATGTATTAAACTGCGTCTACACTGGAGGAATAGGTACAGAGTAACCTTTTTAATTGCAATATGTTTCTATTACAAAAGTTGGTACATATTTCTTAAAATTTCTACTTGTTTCTTGTTTCGATAGAAAGCGAAATATATATTTCCACTGAACCATGTAAAATTGGCAACAAATAACAATCTTATCGGTGTAAACAGATTGTTTCAAATCACTTGTTGTCATGTGTTTATTTTCGAATTTATACATTTATTTTTATATGTTGTGGTATTATATCGTTATCATAGATAGTTAATAATTTTGATTTTTTTTTTTATATCAAATCAATTGTCATTTTTTTTTTTTACTATGATTATTAGCACCAATAATCACATTTGTAGTAGGTAGTAATATCTAAAATATAACTATCATCTCACATGATTTATAAATATATTTTAAGTAATAGAAAATTTAAAAATAAATTGCTCTATAGTGTAACTTCAACAGTGTTTGTGTTTTAACCTAAATTTTAATATACTATAAGCAAAATGTTTAATTTTTTCAGGACACTTTGTTGCAAGAAACACTGAGCATCATGTTTTCTGGTGCTTCTGTTAATGTCAACATCCAAGTTGCTCCGTGTTTCTTGGTGTGCACGCAACTTTATATGTTATGAATCAATAAGTTTTGAACTTAGCGATTAAGTGGAACAAATATTAACTGTTATTTTTGGCTTTTTTTTCTTTTATAGTTTTTAAAAATTGTATTCTTTAAGAACACATTAGATATTATTTAATTATTTTATATATTTATAGTTATTTATTAAATTGTATTCAAATTCCAAAAAAGAAATTAAATTAAAATATATTTATTAGACATTATTTAAATTATAAAAAAAAAATATCAAATTAATAATTACTTCTTGATGTTTACGATATCTGACATTTCTTTTCTGCTACTGTCATAGTTATATCGAAAAATACCGACATACCGCCATACCGGTATACCGAAAAAAACTGGTATGTGAATACATGCCAAATACCGGTAAGTGAATTTCACATACCGCCACCTCTACATTACAGTGTAACGGTTACACGTCGTATAAAATGTACCGTATAAAACGCATACAATTATTTTGTGTTTGATATTCACTTTAAATACAATTTAGCGATCAATAGATATTATTACAAGTTAAGTTCTTTCAATAAAAATCGAAATGGTATAAAATATAAATATACATTTATGTAATTCCAATAGTCATTTGCATTTTTCTTCCCATCATATAGGTATAAAATAATGTGTATGTACCGAGTAAAAATTAAATAGTTGGAAAAACTTAGTGAATTATATTAAATACTATAAGGAATCATATAATACATACAAAATAAAAATGTATACCATTAATTTTATATGAAAATAATATTATACGTACAAAACGTAGGTATATAATTAAGGGTTATATACTATACGTTTTATACGTACGTATAATACGTATTTTAATTTATACGACCCTGGGTTAAATTTAACATTTTCAATCGATTCCTTGCCTTTTTCACTATATTATAACGTTGATCACAAATGAAAAATAGCTTTTATAATTGGTCGTAAGAATTACGATATTTTTATAAGAAATTTTTCCAGATATTGAATATATATATTATATATATACATATATATATATATATATATTAATTATTTTAAATTGTGAATCAAATATGCATAGATCATCATAATGATTGTGGATCGACTCACCGGCGATTAACTCATTAATAATACCTACTAAACAAAAGAAACAATATTTGGAAATAACTTATGGTAAATTAAAATGTTCGGTATGTGTGCGATTTTAAACGACTATTATTACGCGTAAAATAATTATAATTCTTTAACCAATGCACTAGTCTGATTCAGGGTTTATAGTCTCATGCAGTATTTAAATATAAATATTCAAATACTTTTCGATACATATTTTAAATATCTTACAAAACTATTTGTATTATAATTCGAATACTTGTTTAGTGTTACATGAAAATAATAATAATTTAATACTTATGCATTGTTTTAATTATTTTGTCTATATAAAAATATCAAATTATACATATACTAGCTTAAGTGCAACACCTACCGAGTCCTACTCCTTGTAAGTGCCACTCCTTTTATGTGAGACTATTTGTAAGTTCAATAACTTTTGAGTTAAAAACATTCCTCAGTTTATGTATTTTATTGGAAATAATATTGTTAATTAATTAATTTAAAAAATATTCTGCCTACTGTGAAAACTGGCGTTCGCTTTCCAGAAGACAATTATTCTCTCCTAAAATGTTTCCGAAAATAGGTTGACAAAATAACGTAATGCGAAAATTGATTGAACTTACTATTTTCAGTATCATTACAAATTTGATCAAAATTTTAAGAAATATTTACCGTTAAATATAATAAGGGTATAAAATAAAAAAGTATAATATAATATAGTAGGTACCTATTTCACACATATAAGAAGTCGCTCGGACTTTTCATTCTTGAATTTTTATATAACCATTGCCGTCAGGTCGATATGCTCGAAGGTCCCATTAAATTAAAACTTTTTTTTTAAGTTATATTGGATAAACACAAATATGCAGAATGGGATTCGAACCGGCTTATCTGTACCGAAAGTTCATTCCTATTTCCATTAAGCTACAGAAACGATGATGAAGCGGTCAAAATGTCTTGTATTTAAACTATTCAGATAATGAACAATACCGTTACGTATATCAACAGATAATATGTACGCATATTCGAAACGAACGTCCCAGTCGGTCGGGGACAATAGATAAACAAAAAAAACGTTCAGTCCGACGTTAAAATGTCCGGAAAACGTGAAACCGAAGTTCACGGAGTTGAAAAAAGTCTACAAAGGTGACTAAAGCTGATTTTGGAAGTTCGGGGCGATAATACAACAACGCGGAGCACGTCGAGTGATAACGGAAATCGGCGAGTTGGAATTGCAATTTTTCTTCCCGGCGTCGAAAACTCGGAGAAAGGATAAAAACACAGAGAAACTGTTTTCATGGAAAACCCGGTTTTTGGAGTTGGCATTTGATGTTATATAAGATATATATAAATTCAACTATTTTTAATTATTTATAAAATATTCTAAAATATAATGAACTTTAGTGGCTACATCAGAAATATAAAATGAAATATCTGTAGACTGTAAGTATCTATGTATATTGATACTTTAAATATTAATTGCTATCTGTATGAACTATAGGTACCTATATGAGCTACTCTGGATACTCATGCTAAGTATCGAGTATCGGAATGTATATATTATTTTGTATATCCATTTCGATACTTTGTAAAGACATGTGTAATGACTAATGTGTATGACTTTATTTTTATTTTTTTTTTGGATTTTTACTCTTCACCTTTTAAAAAAAAGGTTACCGACATTCGACATTTATAGTATCTATCGAGAATCGAAATCCAAGTATCGAAAATTCCTAAAACATAAACTCTATAGATGATACTGGCTAATAATGAGACATATTTCGCTTAAAACGATATCGTTTATTCAAATACATTTTTCCGCCATTAAAATATTTTATCGTATCATATGTTATGTTCAAATGATGTTTGAATGGTTTATCTTCATTATTTTCCGATTAAAATATGATTATGTGATTTTTGTTATTAAAAGTTATTTTGAAATAGAAAACTCAAAAAATTGTTATAGTTAAACTCAGATAATTATACACATTTTTATCGTTATAAGTTTTTAGTTGCAAAATTATGTAAATTACGTTATTTTGTATGATTTTGAAATGGTGCACAATGAGACGAAAAAATAGGGCCACAAAAGAAAAGATTGCCGTGTTATGTTTTATGTTATTATTAATACAAATTATTAAAAAAAAAAAACAGTTTTAATTTATTGTATTGTGAATACCTACTTATATCTGATCTATTTAAAATATTTTAATAATTTGTAAAAATATATTTTTATCCGAACTATATTTATAAAATATTTTTAAAATATACTTAGATCTGAACTTTTGTAAGTTTATAATATTATAATTATTTATTTTTCAGATGTAATGAAGTATCTACCTAAAAATAGTAATAAAATAATACATTCCATTGGAAAAAAATGCATATTTCATTATGTACTTTTTTAGAACACACTACACAATGAAACAATTTTTTTTTTAAGTTCAATTTTTCAAAAAATATTGATACAATTATTTTAAAAATGTATGTTTTTAAAACCTTAGTACTTGATTAAAATAGTACCAAAATTTGGAAATTTTAAGTTATTCCCTATAGGTACGTACGAGTATATTGCAAAGTCCATTTCTTTTTGTGTTTTATAAATAATTATTTTCTCAATAATTATCATGGTTAGTTTTTTCAAAAAATTTTAAAATATTAATTTTACTTTTAGTGTTAATATAAGTTAATTTTTTCAATATTTAATACTTAAGAGGACTGTATTTAAGGGATCCAATATTTTAGAAATATTTACAATTTGAAAATGTTTAAATACGTTTTAAATTTAGGTATAGTTTATAAATGGTCCTATTATATTAACCCTATTCTTATTATCACGTTATATAAAATATATTTTATATAACCCATATGTTATATAAAAAACTATCTTTCGATCTGTGCATTTACAACTCTTTAAATAACTCACCTAAAACAATAATGATATTATTACTTTATTAGTTATTTTAAGAAATATATAGGTAGGTAACCTTAACATCTGTGCCTTTCCGAAAAATTTTGTTTAATTGCATATAACTGATCTACTTATACTTACATACTTAGTGTTATATTCGTTTTTAAAATATATATATATTATAATATAACAATTTCAAAATCGTTAGAAAAATAACAAAGAAGCACAGTAAAAATTAATAGTTAAGCGTTAAACAATATAAAAATTGTTACGTATTCGTAACTGAACCCATGTCAGACCTAGGAGCCGATTTAGGGGAGGGGGGAAATCTGTTTCAAAAATTTATAAAAATAAGCAAAAAAAAGTCAAACCTATTGTATCAATACATTAAATAAAAACCTCTCATTGCTTTTTTGGTGGGTGAAATTTCCCCCTTGCCCCGTTCCCCGTGGATCTGCCCCTGAACTGAACTGAGTCGATAAAAAATGCAATTGAAATTATTATCTATTTTTATTTTGTTATTTTAAAATAAGAAATGTTATAATATTCTATAAACTCTAGTATTTTTCGCTCAAATTATGAAAAAATTTCATTATATATATCATGTTCTACTGGTTTACACTCGTGTAAAAATACTTAAGGGGCTTCGTCACCGGCCGTTTTTAAGGAGTTCAGTATAGGCAATTTTTAAGTAATTTTAGGAAAAATAAAAATCTAACAATTTAAAAATATTTAAGTACATTTTAAAATTAATCTAAAAATATCCTCATACCCATA
>JAIPRL010009878.1:0-16631 GCA_025469235.1 Pemphigus obesinymphae
AATGAATTATACACATTATATAATACAACTTTGAATACATAGGTATATTATTAAAATATATTATGTTTAAATGTATTCTTAAAGTTATTGTAAATATGTATTTATATTAAATTCATGGAAATATAGAGATGACAGAGCGACATACGGCAAGCAAGAGTATACAATTTTGAAGCGTCATAGGGTCGCTCAGGGCAACTTGCAAATTGCGGGGAATGGACTTGAAAATTCTTGAAAACTAAGGAGAATATTTTGACACCACTTTCGACTCTCTAGGGCAACATGGTAGGGCTGCGTGAAGTGAGCCTTACCTTTCTAGAATTAACGATATCTCGGCTAATAATTACTTGCAAATTACGGGAATGGACTTGCAAATTCTTGCAAATTACTTGCGAAATATTGGTATAATTTTCAAACTGATTGGATAATATGGTAGGACCAACTTCACGCACGTGCTATCGATGGTTTACAAACATTGCGATGTGTTGAAACCGCGCGTATTAAGTTAATAATAATAATAATATATTATACTTATTCTATATGATTACATTGCATTATTTGATGTAATTCATTAATATAATTTTGGATTATCTATTACTTATATATTGTTCGCTGCAAATTTTAAAAATTCATAACCTGTTCCAATCTTTACAAAAACATTACACAATAACCATTTATATGCGTGGGCGGTTACCATCCAAAAATACATATATCTAGGACACGTTAGTGAATAGAATACATCATAAAAAGATTTCTATGAATAGGGACCTCACAATATTATAGACTATAAGTATTGTCACTATATAATTATCCCACAGACTTATATATATATATATATAGTTTCGTATTATATTATTACACGGTTTAATTATTTAATATACAATGTAAAAACCGCACTTGAAAGTTAAAGTTCTAAGATCATGGTCTTAGACCCGTTGGCTACTATTACCTGTTAAATATTTAGGTACTTATAATAAAAAAAAAAATATTTTATAAAGGATTTATAATTATAATCAAAAATGTACTTTTACGTATCTCGATAGTGTATTTCTTGCAGACCACAGTTTCAAATTTTTTAATTTAATTTTAGCATTTAAAATGCTAAAATGTAAATATAAATTATAATATATTAAAAGAAAAAATAATATTTAATAGGTATTAAATATACCTATTATGTTTTATTTTGAATTTAAAAAACTAATGAATAAATAATAAAATACTAGCTGAATTACTGAATTCACTTACGGTTTTACTCGTGAATAGTTTTACCATTTAATAGACAATTTCATATACCTACTGTATTTATTATATTTTTATAAATAACATTATTGTAAATAATTTGTACCGTATATTGTGTAAACGATCTGATTCAGTGGTAAGCCCAGCAAGACCAAGATTATGGCAGTTTTGATTTTGGTCTTGTTCTTGTAAACTCAGTTTTAGTATTAGATTTACTATGTACGTATGTACGTATGTACAAGTATTATTTATGATTCATTACAAAAAAAATCGTTATATTTTCAAATATTTTATCATGGTAAACATGAAATAAAATGTACCCATAAAATGTAGAAGTACTTGTAGATACATGCCTACTTTTTTTTCTCACTCTATTCCCTAAGCAATTTATTATTATAGATCTGAAGATTACAGTGATACTTATCTGCATTAATTTACATATACCTATATTAACATTTATTTATTTAATTTTAGTATTGAAAATATTAAATTGATTAAAAATTATTTAACATCTATTTTTATATAATATTAATTAATTGCAATCCATATATCTTGTATCAAAATAATTAAAAACTAAATATTCTAATTAATCTAATTATACAGCAGTTATGACAAATAATAATTAATCTTAAATCTGAATATTCTTTTAATATATAAAAAAATATTGCATTGAAACAATGTATATTGAATACCTACATAATATAGTCTATATACTAGTGCTGGGCATTCCTTTAACTAATCCGTAATCCGGATTAAAAAATATAATCCGGATTCTGGATTCAATCCGTTTTATCCGGATTACGGATTAAATCCGTCAATCCGGATTTAGGGTCTAGGACACTTCGGTGCGGCCATTTCGGCCATTTTTTTTTTTTTTAATATATATTTTATTTTAAAATTATAAATCACATAAAAATAAATGCCGTGTCGAAATGTCCGATTCTCCGGATTTAGGATCCCATCCATAAATCCGGCTTGTTGATATAATCCGGATTGTGGTTATAATCCGTCAACTCATATTGCAAATATAATCATCCGGATTGTGGGTATTATCCGGCAATCCGTATTGTAGGAATAATCCGCCAATCCGGATTGTGGGAATAATCCGTCAATCTGGATTGTAAATTTAATCAGGATTTCGGATCCAATCCGTCATTATATCATATAGTATAGATAGCTCACCGTAATATAAAACGAGCCGCTCGAGAATAATCGTCCTATATATTAGATAGCGACAACAATATGAATAGAAGCAAATAATATTTCATATTGTTATATTTTACGGCCGGCTGCATAGAGTAATGTAGAGGCGGCGTTCCCTATATGGACTATGATAGTCATTTGAAGTTTAACACGAATAGGTTGGCAAACCGTGTCAAGAGGCATTACACGTTGCTTCTCCGCTAGAACACATTGTATACATTCTATTGATTGATAACTTTACTGCACTGGATAAGATAACCGCCGTTACGAAGTCTCTTGACTATTCTGTTGCAATTTCAAACTATTTATTCTTTTGATTTTTGTTTCTATTAATTTTTATTTATTCAAAATGCCGAGTTGTTGTTTAGTGTCTTGTAGAACCAGAAATAATATTTCAAAATATTTAAATATTAATTTTTATATGTATATAATAAGACGTATCGTTTAAATAATAATATCATAAAGGTTACCTATTTCAATTACATTTTATTTCTAGGTTTTTTTTAAATTTTTATTTTTTATTATTGTTCAACATTATGATTTATAGGTACCATTTAAATTATTTTTACAAAAAGTTCCTAAGTAAACTCCGATTAGTCAAGAAAGAGAGAGTGAGCGAAGAGGAGAAGAAGAACTTATAGGTACCAAGGTTAAAAATTATAAATTACAAAACATAGTGAAATCACTTTTCTTCGTGTTGAAAAGTTTTTTTTTTTACTATAAATATAGGTAAATTTTTTTATTATTCACCACAAAATTTATTAATATAGAACCATGGACCGTATACACATAATATAGTATAATAATAAGTAGGTCTATTCACAAAACATGAAATTATTTAAAAACGTAAGCAGCGTACGTAGGTACATTATTATTGTATATTTTATCATAAATATGTGTACAATATTTTTAATCCTTAAAATTGGTAACACTTTCCAAGAGGCAGTATAAAGACTTTAAGTTTGCATATATATATAATGCTAACGCCACATCTACCTTACTCTATGGCCGGCTGATTAATCGCAAAGTTTGGAACAGAATAGTAAACTTGTTTTCATGATTTCGCACGTCACCTGCTATACCAGCGATTTCAACGATTTCCGATCAAACTAACAACGCACAACAATATGGTTAGATTACAACGGTATCCGATTTTTTGTATTGCATCTACCTATATATACCTACTATATTATATAATAATCAATGGTAAGTAATTGCTATTAGACATTGGCTATTCAATAGTAAAAAAACTCGAAATTTAGATTAAATGGTTTATATAATAGCATATTTATAAATCCGGATCGATCCGGATTAGTTATCCGAAAACGAGTTGATCTGGATTAGGTGCTCAGCACTAGTCTATACTATAATATAAAACCATGAATCCCGGACAAAAAGTCCGATTTATAAAAATAGTTGGACAAAAAGTCCGGACATAAGTTTTGACTGTACAGTGTATATATTATAAGAGGATGTTACACATATCCATTTTCGCGGTACTACTTATTAAAATACGTTTACACAAACTACAACTTCTCTCTTAATAATCGCAGAATAAAAATGTATACAAAAAATGAAAGATGAGAATATTTACTATGCCATAGGTAGCGTGGAGTTTTTTTAATTTTAAAATTTCACGATTTTCAATCGCAGATTTTAGGATATCAAAAAACACACTGAAAAAATACTCCACGCTAGAGGACGCAGTAAATATTTTCATATCATATATTCCGCATAAATTTTGACTTGGCGGTTATATAGAGAAAAGTTGTAATTATATAGAGCGCGAATGTGATTTTTGACAAATATCGTGCGTGATAACAAAATAACAAAAAAATGGTACTGACACACGACTGTTTTTAAATTACTCAAAAAAATATATAATTAAATATTTTTAAATAGTTGGATTTTCATTTATCTTAAAAATTGACTATACAAAACCCCTTAAAAATCGGGTGTGTAGCGTCCTCTTAAAATAAAATATAAATTAACACATCGAAGTTGTATTAAAAAATTTAATATATCTTAATAAATAGGTACTAAAAATACTAACTACTTTTAATACTAGATTTTCAAGGTTGAATTTTGTTATAGGTAGGCCTTTCAACGATACCGCGTTATTTTCAATAACTACGTGGCATAGCATATTTTAAGGAATGAAATTTTTAAAAAAAATTTCGATAGGTTAAGTTAAGATATTTTTATAATTAAGTCATTTGTAATAAATGTTACCTCCTCCCACCCCCCAAAAAAAAAAGGTCATTCGTATAAAATAATATAAGTATATGCATGGCACAACCACCAACTAGGTTAAGTTAGTCACTACTTTATAAGTTAAAATATGCTCTGAACGTGGGAGTGCTTATGTTGAACTTATATTTCTATATAATTATAATTGAATATTTCTAGTTTACCTATACTGACCATAATTTTTAGTTTTTACAAATTTTTTTACGACAAAAAATGACAGTAAATTTAAAATTTCGCAGTTGGACTAATTAGTTTCGAAATTATCGAGTACATTTTATATATTTTTATTATTATTTAAATGCTTAATTTTTAAACAATAAATTCTCAAATTCGAAAAAAAAATTGAAAAAGTATCCTGCAGTAAACTAGGTAGAAAAATGTTTCAATACGTTTATAATTGAACTTAACTTACCGTTGGATGTTACTAAAATACGTAGCCGAACATTTTTTTTTTGATACTTCCAACGAATATTTGTCACGTGTTTATGTTAAATAGTGTAGGTACGCATACCCACGGAAAATAATTTTTTTTGCATCTTTTAAAATGACAACATATATATATTTAAAAAAATGTATACACACCTCCAAATTGTTTTTTGCTCGTCTTTTTTTCAAGATTATACATATAATCAGTATTCTGTGATATAATCGTCATTAATTAAAATGTTTTAAATATGATATTTTAACGAATAATATTAATGAAATAAATTAATTTAAGCAGTTGATAAAAGTTATACCTATAAAAATTATTTCTATGGTTTTGTGTTTTCAGAAATCTATTAATGAAAATTTGAATTTCGAGCAAACAATTTGTAAATGATAATCGTATCTAAATGTATTTTATTGGCCTCCGTAATAATTACCAAACATTTGAAAAATTTACACGATATAATTTAATATATTACAGGTACTTGTTCCGAAATTCTCACTTGCATTTTGCGCTTCCATTTCTAAAATAGGTATAATTTAAGAAACTGAGTTTCGATCGTAACTATTTTTGTATTTACTATTTATCATTACTTCCAAATTCCAAATAAATAAAATGTAACTTCTGAAACAGCCAACGAGAGATATGTCTGAATATCTAACTTCCTATTGTTTTTTAACTTTAACAATTAATTACAAAAAAATTATTTAATTATAATATAATCTGTAAAGATATATAAGATAATTCGATATTTTAAATTGTAACATTGAATAAAATCCAACAAGGGAGCATTATTATTGAAGATCTGGGAAATGGTATAATCTATCATAAATAGTTATGAAAATTGTTTTTTTTTTTTTGTTGGTCATACAGTTATACCACTGTAATTAAGGTTAAATAACTGAAAGCAAAGCAAATTTATTATATAAATTGACAAACTGCTGTCTTATAGTTGTTGTTATTAGTAACTTATATTATAATAATATAAGTACCTACTATTATAAATATATTATAGTATTAAGTATTACTTATAGCTAGACTATATCTCCATTGTCTAAATTACTATTTTTTCAATATCATACATTTATCATAATAAGTAATATATTCATATTCTGACTATATTTATTTATTTATTTACGGGCAGTGGGCCCAATATAATTCACAGAAGTATGTATGTATAACCTAAGTGGGTGTTACCCAACCTTACAAGTAGTAGCTTTTAATTTATAAGTTTGATTAGATAACATGGGTAAAAAAATAATAAAATATAGAACTTGAAAATATATAAATACATGATGTAAGACATATAGATACTTACTAATTAGGTATATAATAAGAACAATAATAATAATATTAATAATTATTAAACAAATGAGGGTGCTCATTGCCAAGGCGCATCATCCTATCAATTGGCTGGTTTCTGCCGTAATTAGTATTATGAGCTGTAATAGCGAATGGAGCAGACGATCTAGTGGGACGAGAAGGTACTTCAAAACTAACTTGAGAGAGCAGGGTAGGAGCATCAATATATCCGTCAATTAATTTGCGTAGAAAAAGTAAATTAGCCTCAACTCTTCTATCCGCTAAAGATATGCAATATGCATATGCAATACAAATCAAAATATTATTAACGAAATATACAATTAAATATATTTACATTCAAAATAAATCTACTCTGTTATTTTAATGCATACATTAATTTATTTAAATTGTTTTTGTTTACCACGTCAACCTAGCGCAAGTAAAAAAATGAATAAATCGTTATATTACTTAACGGCTTATCGTGACCTCATAAACATATTTATGATTATGTTGTTGTTCTTTTTTTTTTTTTTAATATAAGTAGTCAAGTTAAGTAATATTGTAGTTTTGAAGGACTTAAGTATAGAACCTATATAAAATTTGAATAGGTACAAATAGGTAATATTATAGGTGCAATAAACCAAGTTACCAAGAAAATAGGAAATATATATAAATAAAATAAAGTGAAAATTTAAGTCGTAAAAAAGTTATTAGTAATAATATTGAGATTGTGATGTAAATACCTAAGAGTACAACAATTCTGAATGGAACCTATAATATAATGTCGCGTGCTTAGAGTAAAAAGGTTCTCTATATCACCAATTTTTGAAAAAGTACTTTTTTATACACAATTATTATTGTATGGACTATATTTTGAAATCAGAATGAACTGATGCGAATCATTAGGCAATGAGTTATAGTAAATCAAAATGTTCTAAATCAATATTAAGGTATGTATAATAGAAATTTAAAAATGCTCTACTGAACAATTTTAAAATATCGAGATAGAACCTTTTTACTCTAAGCTCGAGATGTATTTTAGATTTTGAACATTGCAATAAATTGACTGATTTTTAATAGTGTGATTTTCTATATGTATGCACCCAAACAAAGGAAATAAGAGTATGGTTTATCTTTCATCATATAAATTTAAAAAAATGTTCATGTTTTTTGATAAATAATCACATTTAATGACATTTTACAATATCACTAATGCAAATGCCATTAGTCGAATAATATCATAATTTTATATTTATAATAAATTAATATCATACGAATAAAATTAAATTTACAAAACCCGATCGAAATCGATACTGGCCGAATAGACAAAAGATAAGAAAGAAGACAGAAAGAAGTAATATTTAGATTTTGTTTTAATAATATTAACTCTTATACAAGATATACATTTTTTAAATTTCTAAACCAGTAATTTATAAAAGTTTTTTTTTGATTTTAGGTATGATTTTTAAATAATCCTTTTAAAAAACGATCAAATAATTATTAAAAGATGTTTGTTTTAGTTAGTTAGTCTAAGTACGGTTAGTTTTTGGAAGATGACAACTTAGTTGTTGAAATACGTATACACAAAATAAAAATGTATAATATTGTGACTTCGGGTGTATAAAATAATAATATTAATATACAATTGGTATCTATTGTATAGTTAAATTTTTCGTGATTATTTCGCAAAATGATAAATTTACAATAAATCACAACATATTGTTATATTTTCAAGTGACAATGCATAATCTATAATAATTATGTATTTGTTACATTAAAATTTTAAATATTGAATTACCACATTTTGCCGAATTATTATATTTCAAATTACGATAAATTTATAATAATATTATGTACCTAACTACGATTTTTAATTTTAGATTAAAATGAACTTAAACACTTTTGTTAAAAACGATATACTTTTACTGCGTATACGTATTTTAACGACTAATTTAAACTAATTTTAGATTGTATAACCATACTTATTATAATTATATGTACCTAATCTAAATAATTGTATTAAATATGTAATTCTATCTTTGAAATTGGTCAATTATACAATAATTTACAATAAATACATATATATATATTATAAAAATAATTTTCATTGATATATATTTTTTTTTTTTAATAATATATTTTTAAGGTATTTTCTCTTTAAATTACTTACTAACTTGAACGAATTTTCTATCAAAAATGCTCTATACTCCAAAACTCCTGTCCGAATCCTTCCACGCGAAAAAAAAGTTTACATACGCAAAAAAAGACTCATCAATAAAAAATTTAAAACTATTAATCATGATCGTGGTTATATTATCAATAATTATTATATGGTCTTAATATTTTGTCACCCAACCCCACATGAAAAATAATTTCTGCGCCTCTACACAATAATATGATAATATTATCGCATAATATTAATAATAATACGTGTCATAATCCAATTATTTAAATGTTTCCATATGGAATCATACAATACATACGACGATTTGTTTGTATATTGTGGTGGAGGATACTTCAATGTCATAAGACACTTCGAGAATCGTGTGTAACATTCGCGTGCAATAGTACACGACTACTGGATCTCGGTACCTGGAACCACTGAAATTAAAGCGTTTTGTATTTTTTTGTATTTTTCGGTTTACAAATTAACTCCAGGACATTTTTTTTCAAAATTAAGATCAAAAACCGTGTTAATTTTTTGTTTAAACGCAAAACTCGCGTTTTGTACATATATATATATATATATATGCGACTACGCGTATTATATATTTATTTAAGTTTTATCAGTGCAACTGTGCATAGTTCAATATTACCGCAGGTAAATACGATATTATAATTATTTAATACTAATTTAACAATACTGTGAAATTAACGCAAAAATATTATATAATTATGTATTTTCCTCATTGTTTTCGTTACATATTATTATAAGCACTTTAAATATTCTATAAATTATGAATTATAACCAATACTTCATGGTACTCGTATTCACTATTTATTATAAAACATCGTTATCATGATGTTAAAAAATTAATTTTTAGAAAATATATTTATTATTTTATATTTTCGAAATCGACAAAAAAGTATGTATTGTTACACTATTTTCGACCTATTGTTATACGTTTATTTTTAATTTTTTCATTGTTCTATTAGGAGAAATATACAATATAGTATTTATAGATTTGATTGGTACCTATATCGTAGGTATTATATACAAATTAAATAGTTGTCAACAGTTTTTCATTTCATTTAATAATTTTTACTAATTTAGTTAATTTTAATCGAGTTTTTTACTACTCCCTAACTTTTTTTCTTTTAATATAACGAGTTTATTATTTTTTTTTTTTTTATGTTAATTAAGTATTGCCGTTAACTAGTTAATATACACAGACGAACTTCTTGATTTAATTTTTTTTTTTACAAAAATTTAAATAACCTATAATTTAAAAACATTTAATTATTTAAGTTATGTAATTTTTTCCTTTTTATGTTTATAAAAATTTAAGGTAATTTTTAACTTTTAATTTAACTTACACTTTCCTGTACCTATATAAACTTAAGATTAAACCACTGTTTCAGTATTATAAAAGTGTTTTCAATTTTCATCTTTAGATCAGCTATCCTAGATATATATTTTAAAAATCAACTATCAGTTGTCAAGAATAATTTTTTTCTTCCTTACTTTTTTAGAATACATATAACTATCAGTACATCATAATTTATTATATTTATATTTGACTAAAAAAATATCTCCTATTATTATAAATAAAACATTAATAAAATTACTACATAAAAGAAAAATAGATAACCCATTGATATTAAACTATTTGTCAAACCATAAATACCAATGTTTTTGACATAAAAATAATATCATGTAGTTAAAATTGAATACTAGATAATTTTATTTTCTAACGGTTTTTGATCGAGTTTTAATACGGTTGAAACTAGATATACAACTACTACTTTAATCAAAACGATGTTTTCAAACTTCGAACAATATAATTATAATATATAATAGTCATCAAATATACTATATACTAATGTACTAATATACTATAAATAACAAAATAGTATTTCATTATATTACTTTTTTTAATGATAAAACAAAATTTAAAAACTTAGTTTTAATATTTTAATGAGTAGCATGAGTTCATGGTGAATTCGTGACTGTAGTGTCTTTTACATTTTGTGTTTAATACACTGCAATGCTCTAATTTTACTCATTGTATTTGGAATAGGAATTACCTCTCCCCTCTTGAAAAAAAATTTATTACTACCTAGATTACAAAATTACAGAGGAGGAAAATCAAAATTTGTATTTATTTATGGTAGGTACCTACTTATTTTATAATTTTATAATGCATCTAATAATATTATTATTGGTATCTAATCAAATTGTGTTTTGTATAGTATAGGTACTATAATATTATAAATTTGTATATTATTAGAGAACCCTAAATAATTTTAGGTACTCATTTGCATATATCTTATAAGTAATTGGTTTTTAAAAAAAATAAAGTAAGTTTCAAGTTGTCGCATATAAGTATATTTAGATGTAAACTAAATTTGATATTTTGAATTATTCGATATTTTTTTCTAAATCTAAAGCATATAAGTGCCGGTTAAAAACATTTACATTTTTTCAAAAATTAATTTTATACAAAATGAATTTTTTATTGCACAATATTTTTTAAATTCCTCTCTCCACGAATGCATGTGGCTTCTATACTAGTCTACGCATTTATAATCTATATAATTACGCCTTTTATCCAAATTTTATTATACCTAGCCCATTTTATGGTATACCATAGTACGTATACCATACTATAGTACGAAAGGAGAACAAATTTAGATATTGAAAAAAAACTTCAATGGACAAAATATCCAAAATGTTTTGTCTCAAAAAGACTGGAATGGGCAGGGTGTATATGGTGGCTGAGGAAAGTTTAATGATACAAGGCAAATATAGGATACGTCTCAGAGGAAGACCACAACAACGTAGACTGGAGCGAATAAAGACAGTTTTAAATCAGATAAATATAAACAGCAAGTTTGGAAGTAGAACACAATAAGGATCGTTTGGAGGGTTTTGGTAGAAGCAGAAAAAGACCTAAATATGACATTTATACATTAAAAAATTTTTTTTATTAAAAGCGTGACCTATTATATATAATATATATTGATTAATACATTTTAGATGGCATTTAATGAAAACGGACATAATAAAAATGTCGTATTAGTGAACAATAAAACTTTGTAAAAATCGATAAAATGACTGTACAATCTATTTATTTTAAACAAAATGGTCTATTGATTATTTTAACGTTATTCATAAAAGATTTTCGATAGATTATAAAGAATTTAGGCTGATTATTTATAACGGTTATATTACGGTTCTTATATAAATCACGATTGCAAACTGCAGTGAATCCAACCCTATTCACTATTCAGAGTTATTTTCATTTACATTTATATAACGGTTTATCAATAATTTAAAACAATAAATAAAAATTACATCTGTGGAGAAAATTAAGGCCGATACTTATTATATTAATATTCATTATTTAAATTAAATTAAAATAAATTGTAACATAATGTAAAACGAAACTCGTAAAAATACCAATAAAAATCTAATTGAAAATTCTCAATATTTTATTACCTATAGGCTATAATGACCATTATTGTTATAATATATAGGTAAATACGAATGTAACGTATTTAAATGTTATCATTGTACTTACAACTTAAAATACGTACCTATCATATAATTTATATATATGTTATTAAACATTTCCTCGTATAGATTTTTTTACATGAAAAAATTTTAAAATTTAATATTTTCCATTATTAAAGTAGTTATGGTATTAATTACTTTTGACATTATCAGTTAGATAATTATTTTGAAATATCAATACATATTTTTATTAAACTATAATTTTATAGTATATAACTACAGGATTTATTTTCACTTTTCAGAAATATAATCTATATATAGAACTTTCAACTTGTTTTACGCTATATTTAAAGGGTAGTAATGATATAGTGACATGAAGCTATAAGTACCTAATATTATACACTTTACAGTAAATTTGAAACTTCGAGTTTTTTTATAATACGTCTGATGATAAAAAAAAAATTTATCATTTAAGTTTATACATCATTCTGATTATTTAATAATGTGATTAGAGCGTTAATTTTTTTTTTTAATTGTCCATTTTCGGCAAGTACCTCAATACAGAATTATTATATAGGCTCAGAAGAAATGAGATATATGTAGTAACATAATATAGCTAAATTATTTATAGGTATCTAGTACCTACGTGAAACTTTCGACAAGACGTTTTTCCATTATTAATCATTATGAACTATATATAATATTTCCCATGAAAAGTAGGTAATTTTATATTTTACAACTCATCTGAAGGTCGGTGCTTGTGTGAAATTTGAATCGTGGATTTGGTTGTGCTTAAATAATATTCGGTAGTAGTATGTGGATTATAAATATGCGCGAATAAGCTAAAAATTAAACCGAAAAATCAAAAATTAAACATGAAGAATTAGCTAGTGTATTATACCTATATACTATATAAATATGTAGTAATACAATGATAATACAATGCTTAGAAAGTCCCTTTAAAAAAGTAACTAGTTCACGTTCACGTTCATATTGTTAAAAAGGAACCTAATTTCGTTCCTGTTGCTACAATTTTTAATTTTTAAGGGGTTTTGTATAGGCAATTTGTCTTGAGTTTAAAAAAAAAATGAAATTAAAACAAATTAAAAATATTTAAAAGTAATTTAAAAATAGACCTGTGTCGGTACCATTTTTTTACTGTTGTGTTATCAGGGTATTTATAAAAAAACGAATTTTCATATTTCCAATAATACATATTGTATAATTATTGTAGGTTAGCGATTTTGGTACCAATAGAAAGATGAGAATATAAACTATAATCGCACACCAGGGTTTTACGATTAATTAATTCTACTATGTTAAACATAAACAAATCATATTTTTAAAATTGTATATAATCCATAATTACAAATAAAATTCGAAAAAACTATCGTTTAATTATAATTCAAGTTTTCATCTTTTATTTGGTACCAAAATAATTATTCTGCAATAGTTCTACAATGCATAGCATTGGAAATGCGTGATGCTGTTTTCCGCGGTGTTTTGAACAGGTGTGGCGTCCTCTTAAGAGGACTATGTACGCATGGTTTTTAAGGGGTTCGTATAGGCAATTTTAAAGAAATTATTATAAAAATAAAAATATTTAAATATATATTAAATAATTTAAAAATAATTTCATGTCATTACCACTATTTATTGACATGTAATTACGATATTCGTTTCAAAAAAACATGTTTACGTATTTTTTAATTTTTATCAACTTGAAAATATTATAGGAAGATGAAATAAAAATTAAATTACACAAAACAAAATCTACGTAGTCGATTATTGATATTTAAATTTTTTCACATTTCATGAGTTGTTAAAAAACAAAATGAAATTTTTTTTAATAATTATAAATTTTGAAAAAAAATTAATATATCAAAAAAAGTTACGTAGGGCACTAGATGATGTTATTATCTATAATTTGTTTTTATTTGGTATTTCTAACATGTTTGCAAGTTGATAAAAATGAAAAATACTAATACAAGTTTTTCATTAAAAATGTGTAGGTATAATTAATGAATGGAACTAGTTCCTAACAAAGGAACATTTATCTCTCTTTAATCATTTTAAATTTGTTTAAAATATAAACTTACAGAAAAAAAGAAAAAATTACTTATAATATAAATCAGACATACCTACACATTTAACTTAAGTAGGTACCTACTTTTTTATGTCTCAAAAGCTATAGTTTTCTTTTTGTTAGTTAAAATAACGTATTGTAAAATAATTTTGAATGCATGTGCCTATATATGTTTGCTTACAATTTTTTTCAATTTTTCATATAAATTGTAGTAAAAACCTTTTTGAGACTCATACATAGTTAGTGGGTAATTTTTTATTGAACCCGTGTATTTACAAACTTTTATCATTACCTAAACCTGTCATAGAATAGTATATGTGTAAAAAAGAACGAAGAAAGCGTTCGTGTAGTTTTTTTTTTTAAATGATTGAAATTCCAATACATGTTCTTTCACACCAAAAAGAAATTTATGAAACGAATTTCTTCGAATCCGTTCCTTCCAAGCACTGAGTATACTTATATTACGTATTAACTGTGTCTTGCGGACAATATTTATTTATTTATATATGATTGACATTCTGCTGGTACATTTTTGAACACGAAATAACGGATATAAGTTGTTTTAACTTATAGTTTAGTACCTTATATATGTTCTATACACATGCGGGCATTCGGCGAATAGTCGCCAATTGTTATGCTTTAGACTTTAGAGGACTCTATACCCGGATTTTGCTATATCCGTCTAACCAACTGAAAATATAGAAAATTTACATTCGGAATTCATATCACAACTTTAAAATTTCTAATATAAGAGTAAATTTACCTATTACCAAATGTATAGATGATACCTATTATAATATCTGTGCGTGGCATTTTTTTCCAAAATTTCAATTTCAAAGAGAAATATATCTATTTAAATAATTGGAATACAATAAGTTATAGTTATATCTCTTTACAAAATTAAAATTTCAGAAAAAACGACACTACGGCATAGATAATTTTCTCATCTATAAATTTGGGTTTTAACTTTTAAGTAAATTTACTCTGATATTAAAGAGTAATGGCAATGTTCTGGATTTGTAACAAGAATGCCGAACATATAAATGTCATAAATTTTCGGTTAGTTAAACAGAGAAAGCAAACGCGTCCTCTAAACTGGTCGTGTAAGACGTATTTAATCGTACTAAAAAATACGCGAATCGATTATGTTCACCCGCTGAGTCACTCTTGGTTTCCATCGATTGTTAAGGAGTCATCAAAGGAATTAAAAATACTCGTGTTCGCTTATTTATTAATCGTGGAGTTTCTCACACAACTCGTCCTTCCTTTTCACCGTGTGTGTATACTATATATAGATGATAAACGACTATTATTTATTATAAATACATTATTTGACTGCGTGGTCACCGTTATCTCGGATTTAGTCAATATGGTGGGCATTAACTAGCATGTCCGACGTCCTCGTCAGAATGTTTCAAGCACCTCCGCGTTTGAATAACGCTTCATTAACGTTATTGGTACGTGAGCAGGAATGTCCTGTCGCACCCGTGTTAAATGCTGATTTTGCAGAATACGTAATACATGTAATACACGTATTATACAAAACGAGTGATTTTGCCGTGGTAATAATATTATTTTTAATATAACAAATTTTGAAATTTTACAATTTTAAAATTTACAAATTTACCACGTATGATCGCTTTTGGTGCGAATGTTTGAAGTAGATTCTTCATATAAATAAATGTTTTCCCACAAACGGAGCATCGCTGCCATCAGTTACTATGTTCCCTTACATCGTATTGGTTAATGTCAGTTGAAGAGTACGGGTTTTTAGTTGGTTAAAAAAACATGAATTAAATTTTATGTGGAATTACTTAATTTAGACTTTATCTGTCTATTTGAAAGTTTTATTAATTATACAAAATTATTCTTAAATGAAATAATTACTAAAAATTAGAATGCTCGATTGTCCGGTCGAACACTGTAAATTCGACAATTTTGGACATATTATATACTAGCTTAAGTGCAACACCTGTCGGGTAAAACTCCTTGTAAGTGCAACTCCTTTTATATGAGACTATTTGTAAGTTCAACACCTTTTGAGTGAGGAATCTTAAGTTTAAAACTCCGATTGAGGGAGACACCTTGTAAGTTTATTTTTTATTGAGTACAACACCTCATTAAAATAATTACTTTTGTAAATCGTATACCTATCGGTTTATGTATTTTATCCCAAATAATACTGTTAATTAATTAATTTTAAAAATATTCCGCCTACGGCAGACACTGGCGTTCGATTCCTAGAAGATAGTCGTTCACTCCTAAAGTGTAAACTGTTGAAAAAATAAGTAATCCAAAAATTGATCGAACTTACTATTCTCGTATTTTTATAAGAACTCGAACCTCGCTACACTCGGTTCTCGCTCGAGTGTAACTGGTTTTACACAACCTCAATATAAATTTGATCAAAATTTTAAGAAATATTTACCGTTAAATATAATATTGGTATA
>JAIPRL010009879.1:0-16630 GCA_025469235.1 Pemphigus obesinymphae
TCGGTCTACATCTACAACTTCTTCGATTATTCATTTAAAAGGAAAAGTGTTAAATTATTTTGAAAGAGGAATGCTTAAACTATGCTATCTTGAAAATATGTAACCTAACAATGATGTAAAAAAAAAAGTTGGATTTTTCTACTCATTCATGTTCTATAATAATCTAAAATGTTTTTTAAAATGTCCCCTGGTTAAGAATCTTTGGATAGGGGGTGTAGTGGACGAAGTCCTCCACGGCTTACTTTTATAATATGTCCCGGAACGCTGATTTTTTAACTAGGCTCAGATCCGTCCTTATTTTTTTTTCCAATTCAACCACTGAATAATAACATAATATTAAATTATAATAACCAAAATTAAAAAAAAAAGAATAGTGCCACTTTTATATCTAAACAATGCATTAATTTTTCTAAAAATTAATTTAATATCGTTTAATTTAAGTTGTTTAATAATGATATTTTTTAACTTAGTACGATTATATATAGATAAATATATTGAATATAATTTTATCTATATCAGAAAGCTGAAGACAAAAAGTTGTATGTATAATAAATATTTTATCCAGCAATTTCCAATTATTTGCATCAAGGATGTTTTATTTTTATAAAAAAAAAAAATAAAGATTTATGAGAAGGGCATATTTTATAATAAAATGTTTTTATTTTTATAAATTTGTAATGATATAATATGTACGATTAATGACATTTTAAAATTGTTATTAGTTTCATTGTGTACTAATAATTTATAGGTATTGTCCAATATAGATATTTGTTTATTACTTGTTTATATGTATATTTATTATTAATCTTTGCTCCAATAAATAAAATACTCCAAATGCATAGGAATTCAAACAATCGCTATAAACTGCATAAAATTTTTGTTATAGGGTGATTTTTTAACACATTTTTACAACATCTATACTTATAAACGTATATTATATTATTGATATATAGTTTAAACTAACCTAAATACATTTTAGTGTTTATTTGTGTTCAAAATTTAATATGCTAATTTCAGGTATTGGAACCGGTTATGACGTTTATTTTAGATTCTTAGAAGACCGTTGAAAATAATGGTTTTACATTATGTATATTTATTCTTTGTAAACAACTTTTCGACTATAAGACGTTTTCACATTATAGTATTTTAGTATATTAAATGGTAAACATCACCATCAGTTTATCATAAACCTATTTGGAAAAACGAAAAATGAACTGAAATATTTTATATTTACAGAAATACCTCTGTAAAAAAAAAAAAAAATACAAAAATTACTTATTTCTAGCAAGAAATATAAATGTATTTTATAAATTATTTATTCAGAAATTTGTAGGTGTATTTTTAGAAATTTTGTTTTTAATTTATTTTACTTCATTGATATAGAATAGTTTTAAAATATTACTATAAGGTTGGAAAATCTTTGCTTAATTAGACAAAAAACTGGTATAAACTAACAATACTAATTGATGATCATACAATTTTTAAGTACTTGGTATTGTAACTAAATCCAAAAACCGAAAGGAAAATTTTAAGTTTCCTAATCGGGTGATTAAATAGCCGATAAAAAAAAAACGGTTTTTTAAATTTAAATCAGAAACCATTATGTTAATAATGATTTTGAGCCCTAATATACTGTGATTAAACTTTGAAAGCTTTTCAAAAATATTCCAATTTCCAGCGAAAAATATCAATATTTCGTCATTTTAACAAAGTAAAAAGTTTTTTAAACATTAATACATGATAATTTCAATCGATACCAAAGGCCGAAAATCAAGGCTTGTTAACAAAATAAAAAAAAACACAAATCAATTATACCTATGTAATATAACCTAAATTATAAACATATAAACATATATAATATATAGGTATGTATGTGTAATAAATGTAATTTCTTTTTCTACAGTCACATCGCCTACTAAATTTTACTTTCAGATAAATAATAATAATGTACTAAAACGCTAAATGTATATATTTTTCAACGAGAAATATCATAGACAATAATATATACGATTTTAAAATAACCAGATCTCTGAGAGTTAAATACGAGTAAAAACAATTTTAGTGGATGGTATGACATGAGATAGTGAAAAAAATTTAATTATTTAAGTCAGATACACTTATAACATATTATTTGATGTATAATATCACTTAAATAATATTGTTATTTGTAATAAAATTAATTTTTGTTGTTGATAAAAAGTACAAAACTTCTAATTGATCTATCCATTTATACGAGTATTTGTATAAAACAATCGTCTATTTGTTGATTATCTATAGAAATTCCTATATGTTCACCAATCAACACAAAATATTTCATAGATCTTTATTGAAAGAACAAACAAATGTCATATATATTTAAATAATCTGTTTGTGCTGTAGTAGTTTTTTGTTCATAAATAGACTGATAAAATGTATTACGGTCAAATAAAATTGCTGAAAATTCTGAAATTCATCAATTTGTCTATAATCACATTTCACTGGTAATAGACTTTTTGAGATATAACATACTGGTTTTTTTTTATTGTATTTTTAATTTTTTTATAAATTTTGTATGAATCTGTAATTCATTCTGTATGAATGATAATCCATATTAATTCTTCATTTTTCTTATTAATTGTCATAAAGAGGCTGTAATTTCTACTACGTTGGCATAAAATTACGAAGATAATTTATTAACCCTAAAAACCTCTGTCAATCTTTTTTTATTTTATAAAACCCGATAACAGTAGAATTTCAGCAATACTGTTATCGGGTTTTATTTTCTCTCTACACTACATTTGTGTTCTAAATATTTTATTTCATTGAATATGTATTGAAATTCATTATCGTTAAACTTTATATTATTTGCCTTAGCTCTTTTAAGTACTCTGATTAATATTGTATGATGTTGTTTTCTTGTCTCTGCATGTATCAATATATCATCTACATATTATTTGAAAACGTGTTTTATATTTTTAAATAGGTATTTCTGAAATACATATGCTGCTACTAATACACCAAATAGTAGCCTATTACACGAATAAAATTCATAAATTGTGGAAATATATAATATTCTGAACTATTCTTTTCCTAAAGTATGTAAAAACCTTATTCTATAATCTAAACAACTAAATATTTTTGATTTACCTAACTCAGCTGATAAATTATTTAATATTGGAACGAATAGTATTTTTTTTTATAGCGTTATTCAAATCCTTGGTATTCTAACTTTTTCGTTTGGTTTTTCAACAATTTAAATTTTATGTGCCTAGTCTATGGGTTCATACATTTTAGATATAATTTCATGCTCACACAAACGGTTTAATTCCAATTTAACTTTTCTTTAACTATGATTGGAACCGTATGTGGTGGTTTTGATGTTGGTTTATGATTTTTTTTAACTATGTTTTCAATTATTTTTATAATTTTCAAAATGCAATACAACTATAAAAATAAAAATAAATTAAATTATAAAAAATAACAATACATATATATAAGTTAAATCAATATAAATATATATATTATAAAAAAAAAAGAATATGTGCCGAGACTATTCAAAAAATATCATAAATAAACAACTAGTTTCAACCGTAAGTCATCATTTGGGCACATATTTTTTTTTTTATGTATTTTTTTATAATTTATATCTATTTATAATTTTTTACTGCTTATTTTATATTTTTCAAAGTAATTTCTTAATAACTGGAATAAATTACACTCGAACGTTCCAAATTTGGATTATTTCTTTAGAAATTATTTTGTTTTTAAATAATATCGAAAGAATATTTTAAGGTTTTAAACTTTTAAAAACCTAAAACTCGTAAGTAATAAAATGATTAAAATAATTGACCTATAAAATAAGGGAAAGCCCTAAGCATATCAGCATATCATAAATTATAACTGTTTCTGATATACTGATGAGCTTATGTTTTGCATCATATAATTGAGACTGTTTTTTTTTCTGAAATTTTACTATATCTTAATATTATTATTATATGTAACTTAACATAATATAGTTATTCCAAAAGTGTGCTTATTGTATTACACTGTAGAAATCTGTACATTACGATTTTACGTGTCATGATATGATATATTGAATAAATCATTTTCACGAATTAGGACAAGGTCACAACGTTTGAAAAAAACCACATCTATAGAGGAGTTATATATAATATAATTTGATCACATAGTAAAAGAAATACAATATTTTTTATACATAATCTGGCAACCAAGGGTATTACATAAATTAAATATTCCTACCTTATTACGTGTATTTGATTCCTCTGATTATTATAAATTAGACATTTTTATGTAACAAAAAATCCAGTTATAATCAATGAAAAATTTAATTAATCAACTTATTTTATTTGTATACTCGTACATAAGTTTGAATAGCCTGTAAATATCGTTATATATACTAATCGTTTATTTTTTTAAATAATTTATTAATAACGATCAAACGATTATTTTATATATATATATATATATTTCATTTTATTTTTTTATTAAAAAGAAATAGAAAATTTATGATCAATATTTATTTATAATAGAAGTTATATCAACGTATATAACTAGTATAACGTATATAGTATTAAATAGCAAAATAATCTTTATAAAAAGTTTCGTTTAATACATTTAGAGAGTTTTATCTCGTCCGTAGGATACTTACTTCGAAATCCCATATCAAAACTGAAAGAAAATAATAAACCCTAAGTCTTCTCGAACTCTAATATAATATAGACAATTAATGCGATCAAACATTTTTCCAAAAATTAAAAAAATATTACTTATATAACTAATATATATTTGTATACAATCGTGTAATATGCCTATGACATTGTATCCTGGAGGAATAGCAAACGTTTTAAAAGTAACATACATATTTTGATCGTTTGAATATAAAAGTGTAATGATGAAAATCAAGGCCTGTTGGCTATTTTAAAGGATATAAAGAAATAATGAAAATTTATATAATAACAACATTTAAATTAAAATGAATTACATAAAAAAAAATAAAAATAAAAGTTTTGCCTTTTTTTAAACAAACCTTGTTTCAATTCTCCACGAATGTCAGAAAAGTTGTCCGTGAATTTCCACCATAGATTATAGGAAATACTCCAATAAATGTGTCTACATTGGTACATTTATATTTTGTTGTCTATTATCTCTTTCTAGACAATATTTAGATATCTTTATTTGTGTCTAGAAAAGGGAATTTTCTAGTTGGAATAAAAATTATGAAATTGTCAACCATGATACCAGAGGATAACAGTAGGGGTAAAGATAGGTCAAATTAAAGAATAATTAGTCTTGTATTTATGTTTAACATAAACATATATACACAGTTATCTGAATGAAATGAAAATATTTTTTTCTTCAAAAAAAAATATGATGATAACAGCTGTTATCAATTGTTACTTTATTATGTACATTTTTTGATTATCAAGTTTATTAGCTGTTACAATTCTTATAAGTAAAATTGTACAAGGTAAAAATCAAGATAATATTTTGGCATCAGAATGTATTAAAAGACATATAAATATTTATTGAAATACAAAATAAGGAATGTAAAGAGAAATTGCATTTAATCTGTAAAGAATGTGAAAAGATTTTAAATGAACTTAATGTTGATATAATATTACCAAGAATTACTCCACGTCAAAAAAGACAGAATTTATTACTATCAAACATTCTTGTTGATTACTATAAAGTAAATACTTATATACCTCTATTGGATAATTTATTAGAAGATTTAAATTTACGATTTTTGAGCAAGGAAAATATTGTGTCAATAATGCAGTTTCTACCAAGTTATATTATTAAAATTAAAAAAGAAGATTTGCATAATTATTTTTCAATAATTTTTGAAATTTTATGACTAACAACTATACATATTTTCAAATTACATTACAACATATAATACAAAATTAATTAGATTTATGGTTTACTAAATGGAAAAAAACATGAACCCGAAGGTAAATATATATTTTTAAAGTTATTATATTTATTTACTAATTAAACTGTTTTATAATAAATATTATTAATATTATAAATAAAATAAAAATTTTAATACCATTAATGTTATTTATATACTATGTTAAATTTCTTAGTGGAATATATTCCAAATGGTGGGTTAGAAGCTCTAATTTCATATCCAAAATCAGTATTTCCAAATATTATTATAATACGTTTAGTTATATATTGCTTCAGCAGAATGCAGTTTCTCAACACTTTAAAGGTATTATAAGTAATATAAAAATCATTTAACTTTTGAGTATTGCTCAATAAATATTTAAGAAATAAATAAAAATTCAAACTTCAAGGCAATGATAAGTTATCATTAATATTATTATTAATATAATTACTTTATATTAGTTTAATATTAAATAAATAGCTTAAAAAACAAATAATTAAATAGTGTCATCACTCTGATAAAAATAAAAATATGATTTATGATATTTATATTATGGAAAAATAAGTACCTACTTAATTATCTTTGCTCATGTTTTTCATAATACTCCTTTATATATATATATGCGTTTTTATTAAAAAATGCACTTGCATTAGTTTTGCATAATTTAATGTTTTTAATTTTACAATAAGTTAGGTAATTGCTGGATTAATATTTTTTTATTTAAAATGTTTTGATATTATATATTGCTACTATGTATGTAATTTGTTTTATTTATTTAGATTGAAGACATAGTTGAGATCAATCATTTGTGAAGATCGATCAAATGGAAAACACTGCTTCATATTCATACAGATATTTCTATTAGGTAATGTAGATAATATTATTTTACGCTTTGCTAAGCAAAGAAAAAACGGCATATTCTTTAAATATAATTATAAATCAACGAATTAACTATTACATTTTTAATACATTTTTATTATAGTGTTTTATTACTAATATTAATATGTAAATATATAATTATACCTATAATCGGTATGTATATTATATATGTAAAAATAAAATATTATATAGTATATATGTATAAATGTTATGAGGTGGGAAAAGGTTGACTTTTTTTTGCTCCCCTCTCCTTTAACATTCTGTATAACAGTCACTGTTCTGTTAATACTGAGTCGTAAGTCATTTGAAATGAAAAATCACAGATTGTTATATGAGACTATATAACGTACTTATAATCATTACTCTATTCAGTTCTATTATAAACACAAATGTAGAAATTCTTTAATTTGAACGTATTTCCTTCCCTTCTGTTTAATTGGGTATTTTGGCGACTTCTCTTACGTCATCATCTTATATTACCTACGTATATGTTTTATTAGTTTCCATTCTGGTCGTTATAATCTGTGGTATGGATATATATATATAATGTAGTACTATCACAGAATAGATTAAATCAAAATGAACACTTCAAATGTAAGCTTAAAATCGGCAGTCATCTTCTAATTTAACAACTCTTATATCAGTTGTTGTTGTTGATTGAAATGTATTATTTTATTATGAAATTTTCGTATTATATATGCTTAAAATGTACATCCCCTATAAACATACGTTGTTCAGAGTCTGTAAATTGTCCGTTATTGTATTAAATTCTATGTACCGTTTTATGATAATAAAGTGTCTGAAAATCGTAGTGTCCTAAGTATTTTACGAAAAAAGATTGAAAAAAATATTATACATCATACTACATACCAATACATAATCATTTAAAATTGAAATTTCTTCGTAATATTCCGTCATTTTAAATTTAAACATGTAATATTGTTTATAATGTAACACAGTCAAACTGTTAGGAAAATGAGGTGGCCACCACGATTTTCTGTGATAAGTAGGTACATTGACAGTGTTGATTTTTAAGAGTGTCCGGGCCCCGGTACTGTTATCACTTTTTTATTTATAGATAACTCTTTTTGTTATCTAATTTCAACTAGGTATGTGTTTGTGTGCACGTATAGCTTTATGTCAACTTCCTAATATTCGCCGACACTTACGTATTAGAAAATAAAATGGCATATTACTTTTACAAAGTTGACTTCAAATACGCTGGAATACGTCGTCGGACGCCGTTCACACTCATTTATCGCCATATTCCCGGCATGATGCAATACGTATATTATATACGTAAACATGTAACATTTGGCGCAAACAGCACATTTTTCGATACATAACAACGGCAGTATTCGGATACTGCGCTGTACCATATAATAGAAGTGCGGCCAGCCACTAAGAATTCACTTTAATGTCGTATCGAGGTAGTTTGTTAACGGTATAATATGTACTTAATACACGTAGCGGTACATATTGAGTATAGTTGTCGAGAGTAAATCAAAAAATATGTGTACATAATGCCGAATGTAAAATATATTTTAAATGTCGCGTAGAGACTTCGTTAAATTCAGTAACGAGAAATCAAATTACGGGGAGCCAAAAATGTGCTTGGAACATAAAAGACTCGAGACTCGTAATTCTCCGCAATGATATACACGAATAGAAATATAATAAAGACTTTGGATTTGTGTTTAAACACTTGTTTAGAATGACACTATGTATATATAATATGTATAGTCACCCATAAAATTTAAAAAACTTAATTTAAAGTTTCAAAGGAATATTGACATTTCCTTTTAATCCACCGCATACACCGCGGACCGCAGAGTAAAGTTTTCAATTAACATTTAGTTTTCTCCACATTTCTATCGGGACTCGTTATAAGAACGGTGTTTATTCCCTAAAATAAAACAAAAATATGACTATTTTTTTCATTCAATTTAGTGACACACACGAGGTCATTGGTTGACCGACTTATTAAAAAAGAGTTTTAAATTTTTATTTTTTAATGGTAACGTTTATTCAAATATTGCGATTTAATTTCAGGGTGTCAAAACGGGTGAAAATATTTTGCGTTTCCAATATATAAACGATATCGGTATTATTTTGCGTACGTTTTTTGTACGTTTTCGGATTTTAAAATCAGTTTCAATTCATTACGGTTTCCGTAGTTAAAATTAGAAAACTGTTTCAATTTGTTTCGGGTATTCTGGGATTCAAATTTCAAATCAACTTATATATTTTTGATGTCTTTAGGGTTTTGTCAGTTCTTGAAAACGGTAATGGTGGACATTAACTAGTTAAAAAGATTATTTGTAACTCAAATTATTAACTATTATTATTAATTATTAGATAAAGTAAATAACTTAACTTGTAAATTCATTTATTTTTTAAGTAGTCAAGACTTTCAGTGTTTCATTATTTTTGGAATTATTACTCTCCAGACATTCATAAATTAATATATATTTTTCCAATTTTTAAATTCGCACAACATTATTGAAATCATTTAACATCATGTAAAGAAAATACAAATTAAAACATTTGAAATTGACCAAGATAAACATTTGTATTATTTTTATGTTGTGGTTCACAAAATGTAGTGATTATTGGATAAACGGTAAAGTACGAACGAAAAAAATTTTTATAGTCATTATAAATTGTAATAATGTTATACTAAGTTTAAATGATTATAAAATAGAAATTAAAACAAAGATTAAATTTGAGCGCAATGATTATATCACACATTTTTATGTTATTGAGAACCCCTAATAAGAGTAAATTTGAAAATATTCATTAAAAAAACCATAATTTAATTTTTTTTCCAAATAGTTTGAAACTTCATTATTTATCAGTCGGTATAGGTTTCATATGTTTAAAATGAATATAGAGAAAGTATTTTTATAACCTAACGTATATATATATAAATACGTTCATAGTGTTCAAAGGGTTAATTTAACTAGTTTAAATTATCATTGGTTAAACTCAATATTTAATCGTTCATTTTTAAATATATTCAGTTATATTAACAGGTGAAAGACAAAATTATCGAAAGTCTAAATTAATATTTGTAAGAAGATAGCCAAAAAAGTACCAAATACTTAATATTGAAAAAATTAAATAGTGGAAAAGTATTGAATAATTAAAAAAAAAATTCTAGCTTTGCATTTTATGTTTATTAAAAAAAAAAAAATTAATATTTTTTATATGTTAAATTTCAACCCAACCAGTTCAATATATTTTTGGTTTATGATATAATTTTCGGTTTAAAGTATGTTTTACTTTCAATCCATTTTAATATGTAAATTTTAAATTAATGTCCTGTATATTCGATAATATTCTTTGTATAATTATTTTGGTTGATCATATAAATGTTTTGTTTTTACCCTAAGAATGCTTACAAATTGCCTTTTGCACTGATTCCGGTCATAAATAAAATCTTTTGAAGAATATATTAATCTTATTATTCTTTATAAGTTATAATATTATATACATATAAAGTATTGATCAACATAATATAATTGATTTATGACGTATTGAACGCATTACGGAGGTAAGAAAGACATTATGTTTAATTTGAAAATATATATTTTTATTTTATAAATAATTATTTTAGGTGGGTAAACATAAATATAGACACTTAATATCCTCGCTGTGTCCATCCGTCTATCTATTCTACTGATATGATCTCATAGTTACTAGGTAAATGGTTGATTTGATAATTGTCCTTATAATTTGTTAGACATAATTAGGGAGATAGAGTAATATAGGAAAAAATTTTATGTTATAATCATGTTCTATTAGAAAGAATATTTTGTTTATAATATTGTATATTCCTATTGTAACTGCCATTTTTTCCTATTGTTTATTATGGTCCAAATTTAACAAATTCCTTGGAAAAGGTAATTTCTTCAATAATAATTTTATTTCAATAACATGCTACGGTAATTTGTAACTATTAAAAAAATATGCAAAAACGGGATCTACACTATATTTTTTTATGGCTCATTATTTAATTTACTCAATACGATTTATCAGTCACCACGATGTAAAAAAATATAAATTAATGTGAATTTACAATTCATTAATAAAGGCCATATGTCTACCATTTTTCTACCCCATTGGATACTTAATTTATAAATAACTAATGTTATAGTATGTTTGTTTTTTATTTTTTTATATAATAGTTTAGATGTATAACAATTCTTCAATTATAATCGAAATTTATTTTCTTCTATAAAATACTACATTTTTGTTTTCTGAAAAATTCAATTTTATGAATATTTGGCTCTTTTCCATAGATTCAATTATGATTGCAATTTATAATTTGAAAAAAAAATACTGGTAAAAATAATAAATAAAGAACGCCTGCAGAGTAGGATTTTATAACGTGTTTATTTATAATGCCATAGAATAAACAATTAAATAGGTTTATTAATTTGTTTTTTTTTTTTAATCAACTGCTGATAATCATTTAAATAGTTACTATTCATTTATTTTGGCCAATGACACAAAACTCGAATATTGCGTTAAATTTACATACGACCAAATCGTTTTAGATATCTAAATACACTTTTAGAATACCTTATATCCCCATTAATGATGTCCGTTTTCCCTTAATTACTGGTATATAGTTAAAAGTTTCTATATTTGGTAACCAGAAAGATATAATATAATGTTGACGCCGAATGAAGATATAAAAATGCTAATGAGCATAAGATAATACCACTTCTCACCCCCAGCTATACGCGATCCAATTAAATATATTCTCGGACGTCGGCCGATCGCACAAGCACACACCCGTGGAATAATATCGATTAAAATTATTATATTATATTATTAATTATACACGGCAACACGCCTTTAGTTTTTGTTTTTATTATAGTTAGTCGTTCGTTGTCGTTCGTCCGTTCTATAGTGCCAACGTGTAACGAAACTTTCCTACGTGCGCGAATCGCCGTATTTGTATAAGATTAAACAAAAAACTGTGTGTTTTATTTAATTGTTCGTGGGCTCTAATACCCGAATATTTTTATTATATTATGATTATGTTTTGTCTATTTTAATAGTCGTGCATTTTCATAATTTATTATTAAGCTCTGATAGCCGCATATCTATATAGTGTATATAGGCTCTAATAGCTGTATACATTGTTATACCGAATAGTATTGTTCACTGTAGCTCTAATAGCTAATTTTTTATATTTATTATTGAGTATTGTCTCAGCACAAATTGTACCGAATTATATTTATATAATTAATAAGTGTGTGTGAAATTGTATCTATTTTGTGTGTGTGTAATTATTTACTTATTAGGGTAGGTACGTAGCGGCTGGCCAGTTTACGCTCCGTGATTTATTTGTGAGTAGCTATTTACATTTTTCTGTTTACTGTGATTTATATTTTGTTTATTGTTTATACCTATTTAATTGTTACTAGCAATACAGACCGATAATACCTAATTTAGTGTTGCCATTTTTTTATCAGTATTAGTTGTCCTTACCACGCAACTATTAGTTTACCAAATTATACAGTCAACTAATCAATCGGGTAAGCTAGCTACTATTGTCTAGCCCCTGGTCAAAACATATAATATTATTCATTTTATATTAGGTGAACAAAATATCTACTTCTGATACATTTACGCTTTGTCTCTGTTGTTATCAATATCAATATTTACAATATTTATTCTAATCAAACTAATTAAATATTATGAAAAACTAGCTGACCCGGCAATTGTTGTTTTTTCCTATAAATTATCAAAAAAATTGAACGTAAGTATAAATTGAAATTGAAATATTAAATTTGAAACTGAAATTGGTGTTGTTGTGTGTCGTAATTTTGTTCTAGGAATTTTTCGGGCCTGATTTCGGATGAAGCTTTACCGGGCCAGTTATTTCAAGAATGACGAAGTGGACCCAACATATTTGCTGTTGAGAATAGATATCGAGCAAATACGTTAAGGTTTGGCTGTGTTTGGCATTGCGCCATGGGAAAATGGTCTTCCCGAGTCCGAGTATGATGACGGTCCATTCTTCGAAGAAGATCAAACGAATATGTGGGCAAGGGATCTATAACAGATAGAGAAATGGAGCGCTGTAGACGATGACTACCGATAAAAATAAAAAACAACATCCATTCCTTTTATCAATTCAATATATTTCATTAAAATAACTAGGTTACATATTCATTGTTTGATCTCTTAAAAGTCAAATGTAATGTGAAAAAAGGAAGATATTTTTTTATCGTAAAGTAGAAAAATGAAATAAAGAAAATCAATATTAATTTCAAGAGAAAATGAATTTGAATTTAATAATTCATTGTGCTTATTCAATTGGGCATTCAGCTCGCTTATGAAACGCCTGGCTTTAGTTTGAATTGAGGTTATTGTAGCCGCAACGTGCATCCACGCGATTGGCGAGCGTGCGTTCGGAGTCTACACAATTGATGTCCGCCCCATGAAGTATATTTGTAAAAATGTATGTGGTTCTTTAGGAATTGGTAGCAATGAGCCCACTTTGTGGTACACTTGGCCTTTGATATTGAACGTTGAATTGAATTGTTGACCATTCGCCGTAGTATTGTGAATTATGTCTGTTGCTCTGAACAATGTCATTTGGAAACATAAATTGAATATGCAATGGACTTCAGGAACAGGTTTGAATATGAATCCATGCCGACTTAGCAAGCCGTTCAATGGTTTTTGTGGTGTCTTAATTTCTGGCAGTTGCACTTTTCCTAATGCACAACATATGCCAGGTGACTCATGTTTGAATTTTGGCGCATAACAATGGGGAGATTCTTTATCCATAGCACCAATCATCAATTTGGGATGAGCAAAATATTCCATATTTGGCTCATACTCGAATGCAAGACGACGGAACGAACCGGATGTAAATGCTTGATATACGTGTTGGCGTTGTCAGTCATTTGCTCTGTGTGTGTCAATTACGAATCTTCGCGCTTGTCTCCATTCCAATTGTTTTTGTTAATTTTATTCATCTCGCGTCTCTTATAAATGAAATGCACGCAATTGCGCCATGCTCACATGCAAATTTCCATTGCCTTGATTGATTTGCTCGCCTATTCTTTCTACTCTACTATTTCGTATGTTTGTTGCTTTATTCGTTTGACTGTCCAAATTGGCCTAATTGCGTTTTGCTGGCATTGTTTATTGTAACACACATACAAATAGACACAATTATTGTACTTACTGATGGCAAACGATATTCCGATAATGTATTTGTTCTTTTAGTATTTTGCAAAGCTTTCACAGTCAGAAGGGTGAAATTTTCATTAAAATCGGTAGAGCCGTTTCGGATTAAAACGTTATTTGGACCTTATTATTTTCGTTACGCGTTCGTCAAGTATATACAGTATATAATATATGAGACAGTGAATAATAATATTATACATACGCGTATAAAAGTGCGTGTTTTGATGGAAAGCCCCGCAGATAATGAAAGGCATTGGGGCAGGACGCGCGTCAGGTTTCTTAACTATTTATAAGTATGTGGTATGTGGTATGTGGTGCATTGTTTTAATGATACGCTTTAACGTTTCCGTCAACGCGATGTCACGAACAAACACTAACGGGCCGTGTACCTAATAACACGTTGTGGAGACCGGTCGTCCGTATTACCACCATCTAATTACCGAGTGATTTCATAAAAAAATACCAAAATCGCGATTAAAAAATGAGTGGTTGGGTAAGAAGGTGAAAAATACTTTACGACCTATTCTCATACCTACCAAATATACAAAAAATTGCATTAAAATCGGTTGAGTCGTTTCGGAGGAGTACGACTACAAACACCGTAACACGAGATATTTATATATTAGATATATATATATATATATATATATATATATAATATAAATATATAGATAATATATAAAAAAGAATATATGCCGAGAGTATTCATAAAAATATTATAAGTAACAACTTGTTTCGACTGCAAGTTATCATCATGATACAAATTAATAATAAACATAAATATAAAATATAACGAATATAAATATTCATTATTAATTTGTACACCGATTTCTTGAATTATTTCATTTTAAATTTCAAATATTATATTAAATATGTATCCATTTTGTTAGTCTTAAGTGTCTATATATATATTATATGTATAGTACGTTAAGCCAATATCGTTTATGGAATTATTGTTTATTAAAACATTTATAGGTTTAGAAACTGGGGATTCAGCACGTTCGCATAGTGGGTTTTGAAATTGTTTACTTCAAGTCCGTAATATTTAATCTCAAATTCGGCCATAAGATGGAAACATTATAATACATTTGCTTATGATGTTTTTAATTGTTTAAAAGGACAAAGCTCCCGTTAAACAATAATCATTATATGGATCTTGTTAATGCTAATTTTATCGTTGTGCCGTCGCCGTAATCAACGGCCTATTTTAATCTACCAGCGGACGATCGGACACACACACACACACACACACATAGGTAAATAATTATCAGCTGTTTGTCAATTATATTTATTATTATGTAAAGGTAGTATCGATTTGATTGCCAAACCGTGTGTGTTACCCGCCCAGCTGGGCCTGAGTCTTTATTTTACGTTCGTCTTTCGAACTCATTGCAAACATGTCGGTATAAAATATATAAACTAATTTTGTTTCGTTCGTTTGCCTTCACCGCCGAAATATTGTGTCGTTCATTAATAGTTAAGTTCTAATATCCAACATTTACATTGTTTAATAGTTATAGTAAGGTGTAATATAGTAATATTTCCTAAAATAAATCCGTATCGCGTGAATCGCGTAGGTCCGTATATTTATTGGTAATTCGGCCCCAATAGCCGCGTTTACGTGTACCTAACGTCATATAATATTATCATATTGTGCAAATTGACTCTAATAGTCAATAATATTATAGTATATTTATTTCATATGTAAATTTGTATAACCCGAAATACTATTAAAATTTTTTATAAAATATTTACTGTAAAAATAATTTACGCGTGTGTGAATTATTTTATATTTTCGTGCATGATAATTAATTAATTTAGGTATAGTTAGTGACTAGCCAGTCTGCGCTTCACGTAATATTGTGAGTAATTTATTATATTTAATTGTTGTGTACCTATTGTGAGTGAATTATTAGAACGATCTGAATTACCTGTTTTATTTATCAAATTATTTGTGTAAAGTCGGCTCTAATAGTCGGCTGTACCTTGTACTTATTCTAAGAGGTACGAATTATTTCTTAGTCTAGGTACCTACTGTTTTAACTTAGAAAATATTTTTATGTTCACCGGTTCTAAAAGGTCCCTCCTTATCAACACCATAGTCATTTAGGCACCTACCATTTTTAATATTTATACATTATTTAATCATTTGTTGAGCCAAAAGGGCTAATTACCAATACTATTAGGTACCTATTTTTGTGTTACTGTGAGTTATTATTTATTATTATTATTGTTTCTATTTTACTTTGTACCAACAATACACAAAATTTAGTTACCATACACCAGCGTTACCATTTTCAAACGATAGTTACTTCTTTCCTTTTAGTTTTAAGTATACCTACACACACACACACACGTATACAGACTGTGCACACTCTTCCATCTACATAGGCCCTAGTTTTCCTCGGCGAACCCGGTTAGGAACTCTAGGGCAGGGAGTCAAAACGGGTTTGAACCCGGGGTGAGAACCCGTGTAACCCGCAAAATATTAAAACCATGTTAAAACCGAAACCCGTAACCCGGAAAAAGTGAAACACGTTTTTTAAACCCATACCCGGAACCCGGAAAAAATTTAAACCGTTTTTTGACCACGTATTCCTAACCCGGCAAAATGAAAACCGTGTTAAACCCGAAACCCGG